>DWQK01000971.1:0-17487 GCA_018231225.1 Noctuana stator
GCCCTGTGCCCTGTGGATCTAGCGGTTTCCCGCTATCTTCCTCATCAGGTCATCAGTCCACCGGGCCGGATGGCGACCTGTGCCCCTTTTGCCAAGACGCGGTCTCCAGTCACTAGATGGATTTACAAGTTTTAAAATACATCCCCTAAGAAGGCACAAGGGTTGGATAATAGTAGTTATGAGTACCTACCTGTCTATTGAAGATATCATTCGTCAAAAACACACGAATTACACTTAGTAGGTTCTTAGCTGAGACGTCGTCTGTAAGAGAAAATTGGCATGCACTCAACTGGGCTCTACTTCCTGACATCTCAGTCAAAGTTAGACAGATTTCACTCTAACTACAACTTTAGCTATACACTGTAGCTATAGTGGTGGATCACGCTGTTCCAATGTGGATCGATGGAGATACGGGTTAGTGGCCAACCCGTGTTGGATGATGTCAAACCGCCCAAAGGGCCTCCGATCAGGTATAATGATCGTTGTCTCATAACAACAGGGAGTCTACGGCTAACATGCACTCCAGAGCGCGCCAGTATTTGTCACTAGCGATTACCCATCCTCCGGCAAATCTATGTTTTGTCTGTTTTTTTAAGCGGGAGAACGATACAGAAAGGTGAAGAAAGTCGTGAGTAGGGTAGTGTATCGCCACCAAGACAAAATTCGGTGCAGCGCGAAAGCAGGTTCGGGGAGCATAGCGTGGCCGATTCCGTAATTTTAAAGAACTTTTGACCAGATCTGAAAATAAATTTTAGGAATTAGAGGATATACCTTCACCTTTGTCTGCGTTCCGCAGGAGATCCCAGTGTTTCTCCTTACACGTGCTTGGTGGCCGCCGAGGGGATTTTAATAGGTAACAATCTTATATACCTCCCCAATTTGCCCCCGTCACAAAAAAAAAACCTCCAGTTCCTAGTAATATTGTGTAAATTAACCTTCAATTTATAAACAAACGCTCTTAGTTAACACGCGTAAATGAGGTACATAATCGTGAGCCTTGAATATTCTATTTTCGGAAAATTTTAACCGACTCTGTACAGTTGGTGTTAAGCAAAACACTGTGATTTTCTCCATGCTACATCACTATTATCATTTTTTATGTATTCTACTTTCCTTTTCTATTTACTCAATAAGTCTTTTTATTTATTTACTTGTGCTGTATTTACCTAAGTTGTGTAATGCATGAAGTATGTCGTGATTTAATGGATCATAAGGAAGGTCCTCGAAATGTTTTGAAATTGGCAAAACGGGTATTCCCTAAAATTACAAGCTTAAACTTTAATAATAAAAATGTGTATAGACACTTACGAACAATTTAATGATAAAACCCACTATCCATTTTTTACAATGATTTCTTGTATTTCGATTGGGCAGGTGCGGCGGCCTTATTTGAGGCGACACTATCACAGTTCTCATGAGAAGAAACGCATCCACTTTTGACATTAAATAGTAGGTATCTCTCTTGTTTGAGGTTGCACATGATTGTACATAGGTTTCAGTATACTCACATGCAACGTCACTTTATATCAGGTGGCAGGCACGCTTAGTTACACATTTACGAAAAAAAGAACAATATTGTATTGCGTCGTCACTACATACTTAGTATAAAACAAAGTCGCTTTCTCTTTCCCTATATCCCTATGTATGCTTAAATCTTCAAAACTACGCAACTGATTTTGATGCGGTTTTTTTAATAGATAGAGTGATTAAAGAGGATGGTTTATATGTATAAACGTTCACAGTTTTCTGTAGTGTATAGCATATGTGTATGTATAGCACCCGTGCGAAGCCGGGCGGGTCGCTAGTAAAATATAAAGTAATTAAACTAGTAGATATTTAATCCGTGGGCGATTTCTACGATTATGATATAAATACTTCTCAAAGCCTAAGTAAAAACATTCCAATGTGTTCCATAAGTGGTAAGAGATAGTTACATTATCTTACCTAGTGTAAGATAAAGTTGTGTGTTTTCCGTCAGCAGTTGGCGCACACAGGAGCATTCGAAACGGCCGCGGCGCTATATTTCTGTTTGAAACGTAGCAGCCGCGATGAATCACTTTGTTTATCGCATGCTGAACCATATTATACGTTCGCACCGAATTCTCCACTGTGACCGGCCGCCGGCTCTGTAATCGCCATCTATTTTCATTGTTTTAAATTTTTCTCACATTTAAAAAAGAAAAGTGGAGTTTGGCTATCGTTCTGCTTTGGAAAATTCGTATGTTGCCTGCCGGTCGGGTGAGCTAATTACTTAGTTTGTCTTTAGAAAATATAAGACCCGGATAGACATGAGATTTCTCTAAGTGTTGTGGGGACCATGGGGACGCAAACAATGTTGTAACCAAAACTCAAAATTCTAAATTTACAAACTTTAAATAATTATGTTTAACCTTAAACATCCAATTCGTTAGTACCTATTAATGCCTTGGGATACGACTGAAGTAGATATGGAAATTGGTTTTTGGCAACTGATTTTCACCATCGCTTATGTACGTGGGTATCACCAGAATAATTTTCAACTTGTTTTCGGGTATAGAAGAGAGCTTTTTTTACGCTACGAAGTAAGTTTCAAAATTTCATTAAAATACATTTCAGATATTGCAATACATTTCAAAAAGATAAAAAGTATGGAACGGTCGGTGTAATTCCGTTGTCGAGAGTTCGCATATATTTAGATCGCTCTACATCTGACCGTGGCGCAAAGTTTCGCAACGACGGCAGGAACGCCTGACTTACAAAGAATAATTAAATTAACGCAGAGGATACAATTTTCTAAAATCGCAATAATAATAAATAATGGATAATAAATAATATGTCTATGTCAATAACTGCAACGCTTCATATAATACATACTACCTGAGGCTGTCCAACTCAGTAGAACTGAGATCTTGGAACAGACAAATAAAGCTGTAACGCCTAGTATCTGTTCCGTGAATTAGACCTTTTTAAATTTATAAGTACCTTTACACATTTTAGCCACTAAATCGTATCTTCATCCATCTGCATTGCAGCAGGATGTAGAGTATACTATAAATATTCTAGAGAACCGCACCTAGCCAATGCAGAGAACTGCAGCTAACGAATAGGTACCGCTTGACTATTAACAGAAATAAATTACGAGTATGTTGAAAACTAAAGCCATGCTCTGGAGAATCTCATCACGTTATTCTTTCTATACTATAAGATTTTAATTGATGATTAAATTCTGATTCTTAAATTAGGAACTTAAACAGCTTTGCTTTAAAACCGGCAACGTATTGATTCCTGTGGTGTTACTTATATACCATTTGGAGGTCCATCTATTTGATTCATAGGTTTAAAAATTAATGTTTATTAAAATAGACAAGCTTCTTCGTGTCTTTAATCTTTGTGTCTGTAAATACGCAGTGTTAACCGACAGGTAGCCGTATCGTATCGTTTATGAGGGACTACGAAAATCGGTGAAATCCGAAGGTAAAATTAAATTGGAACATGTTGAATACTTATGTTTTAAAACTAGCTGTGCCAACATTTCCCTTCACTGCTCTGCTCCTATTAATTGTAGCGTGATGATAAGTATACTATAACCAGCTCAGGAGTATCAAAAATATTTGCACCAAGTTTCGTTAAAATCCGTCGAGTAGTTTTTGTTTCTATAACGGTTATACAGACAGACAGACAAAAATTTTACTGATTGCATTTTTGGCATCAGTATCGATCCCTAATCACCCCCTGATAGTTATTTTGAAAATATATTTCATGCGCAGAATTGATCTCTCTACAGATTTATTATATAGCTAGATTTATTATATAAGATATAGATAATGTCTCCTAATCCTACGTATTAGTTCTCAGAGCATTATCACCTTTGGACAGCCCTGCGACATCGCACCGCGACTTTACAGCAAAATTAGCAAAAAACCCCATTCTTGTTAGTTTTTTCCTACTAGCCTTTCGAGATATGCTATTAAGAAAACTATTAGTTGTTATATTACTAATTACCTACAAAGCTTCGTAAATTGATTTCTTATAGTTGTATTGTTTTACGATTAAAATGCCAGTAAAGATTTGCAATAAATTTTTAATAATTACAACACTTTATGGGCATTGTAATGAAAATATAATAAAATCAAAAATGTGTGCAAGTAAGTGTGTATTTACTATCTTTTTTACGGCTCTGCCTGCGGTAGTACAAAGGGAAATTTAATGATTCATCTTAGCTTTAAACGTTTTGATTTCCTCAATTCTATTAAAATTATAAATTACCGCTAATTAGCGCCTGGGTTGTATAGTTTTGTAATTTATTTCTTTTATATTGCCTCAGATCGTGGGCTAGAGTTGTCTTAAGTTATACTGTGCCCTGCGGTTTCACCCGCGTTAAGAATTGCAACGTAGGTAATACTTGATAGCCTATAGCCTTCTTCGATAAATGGACTATGTTACATTAAAAAAAATTTCAAACAAACAAACTCTTCAGATTTATAATTATTAGTATAGTATATATAGTATGGCGTAAACATTTTTTTCACGTATTATTGTTATAGTATAACTACCTAAGTTTTACCTGCGATAAAAATTGTAACTTAATGCTTCATAGCCAACAACTTTCCCCATAAATGTAGCTACTAATATCATACATAAAAATTGTGAAAGAATTTTTCAAATCCGACTTGTTCCAGAGATTAGCGCGTTCAAACAAACAAACAAACTGTTCAGCTTTATTTCATTAGTAGATATCTATTATATTTTTGAAAACGTGTCGCGAAAAATTAAATAGTAACGCGAAGGACCCTAACGTTCAACCTTCTAGAGCTGGAGAAGGGGATGGCGCTATGTCGCAATGAGCCAAGAAAAAATTCAATTTTAAAATTATAATATTTTAAAACTCATAATATTTTCAAAGTTGTGTATTACTGAACTGATTTTAGAATTTCGAATATTTCTAAGCCAAGTTTTCAAACAGTACTTGAGATTTCTACGAGGAAAGTACGCGGATGTATTAGGTACTCGTACTAGAAGACTGCTCATTATTGCTTCTTAGTAAAGGCGTTAATGAATGCTCTTTGCCCGTGTAGGTAATTCTTGAAATTGTCAGTAAATATTAAAGTGCTATACCCAATTTGACCTAATCCGAAGGCGAAAGAACTTAGTATTTGAGTTTATGTAGTCAATGATGATAGTAATGACAGAAGTCAATATGTTTTCGAAGATTTAAATCGTGATCAAGTAAATGGTGACAAAGGCTGCAACGATGACCAAATATAAAACACGGCTGGAGATTAAAAAGCAGTTTAATTAAAAGCCATCGACGTTCCGTTAAAGCCTGCCGACCATAAATTTCGGACACGGGAGGCGCGGCCGATAGAATTTAATACAAAATCCGATGAAATCCGCCATATTGATATATACATTTTTTCCCCACCACCCCCACCCTACATAATTGAGCGTTGTGAAAACTATCACATTGGTAAATGACGCTCCCCCTCCCCCCGCAGTTTTCCGACAAGCCCGCAATCAATAATTTGGCTGGGCAATGACTGCGATGACTTAGGCATGCGCAGTGCGCCCTCCGCCAAATCATCGGCAAAACCTGAACTTGACTTGACGAAAACGAAAGTTAGACCCGAATGTTTCTATCCATTCTTGGCATTGGACACTACACGTGTGAGCTCCGTGTAGCCAAACATGGTTTTTGAAACCAAACTTCGAGATTTTCTCGAACAAAATGACGCATCGTGTTCATGATTTTTTTTACACAAAACAGCTTTTAACATATCTTCTCACTTCAAATAACATTTTGATAAAGGATTTGATGATAAAAACTCAAAATCTTCTTCAGTAACCGCAGAGTCATTCGAAGCCAGTTCAATTGGAGGTAATGAACTTCATTACGATGACGCTATACAAACACCTACGAGTGCGAGCGAGACAAATAGAGGCTTCGGTTGAAGCAATCATTATACGGACGCTCATGACGCGAAGCGTATATAACCATACTCTTATACAAATATACACTGAAAAATTAGAAAGAGACAAGAATTGTAAAAATTTTAAATGTACGGAAGAATTCTTACCTGGAGCCTCGTCTTCGAAAGGTTCTAGTATTTTTTGTGTTGAAGCCTCTTGTGGAGCTTCTTAGTCTCCTTAAGTTTGGTCCTACGTCTTCTCCTCTTCCAACTTTTCTTTGTCAATCTTGATCGAAGTATTTTGTTGGTTATTGTCCTTAGGTTTTGGTCTAGCCCGTGTATATAGTTTAGCCCGTTAAATTTTATACGTACTTATATAAAACATTACAGGTATAGAAGTAACAAAACTCATTAAACTAAGTCTTAACGGTAATTTTTAGTTTAATTTTGTACTATTAAAGAAATCTAGAAGACGATCAACAGGTAGGTAAATTTTTAAATTTAGATTTTTTTGTTTCTTTTTGGCGTATTTTTTTTTCTTACCTTTTTTACTATTAATTTAAGGCCAATTTAAGGCACAGGTTTTTTGTTCTATTAGCTTCGTTTTCCACCTCCCAGGTTTTCAGAATTGGTCGATGAAATTGGTCGAAAATTTTCCAAAACTTATCCGCCGAAAGTCTCAAATATCACTTAGCCTTAATGTTTAGGTCCAGAGTTTTTCACTAAATTACTTTTCACTATATATATGGAGAGTTTGTATATAAAAAGTAAAGGAAATCAATCGAAAAGTTCCAAAATTAACCAGTGTTGTTTAAATGTACTTAAAGAACTCAAATGTTTAAAATCTCTTTTCTATTGTTTTCTTATAATAACGGTTGATATAAACGTAAAACTTGTTCTATTGCGAAAAAACGTGTTTCTTTATCGTCAAATGGCGGCGGCTGTTATTTGTTGGGTGCTAGATTCCCTTTGCTATGAAATCTTGGCTTTTTTCAACTTCCTGCGCATTTAACTCAGTGGTGTGTGCATTTAGAAAGCCATGGTATTCTTCTCGTTCTCCCCATGAATCTCTTTCTCCACTTCAGTTTGTTTGGTTTGTTTGTTTGTTTCTCAGCTGCTCTTCCCGGATGGTTGTCTGATGTTATTTTAGCCCTTTACAACGAATCCGAGCCGAACTGCCTCTCAGTTGCCTTAACACTAATTTTTTAGTTTGCTTCAAATAAAACCGGTCTTCTTATCTATTGTGAGTTCAAGTGTTGCTGAATACTATTGCTTAAAACTGTCACTTAAAACTACGATGATTACGTGGAAAAACTTAATAAAGTCTATTGCATAAAACTATCCCATGAATGTGACGGCGGGCGGCAGCGGTGACCCGAACGCATGCGCGTAATTTCGAAATTTTTTGAAAAACCAAAATTGGTCTATGAAATTTTCGATTTTTGAATTTTTTTTTCTTTCGGGAATTTAGGCCGTTTGAATTTTTATATTTTTCTTGGTTGATTTGTATTTTTGGAAGGGTTCCTCCTTTAAAGCGCGGTGGGTTTTTTCGCGCGTTGCGTAGGTGGTAAACACGCGTCGCCACCAGCCACGTCGGCCACACTGATGGAAGGAAGGTTGCAATGCTGCTGCAATGGCCCGCCAGGGGTGTGGGGTCCTCCTGCCCCCCCGGGGGGGTCCCACTCCAATGACTCGTGTACACCTCGGAATCATCAAATAATGATTTCGTGTGTTTATTATAAAACTCAACACGTATAGCCTTCGTTCGCAGAATATATTCGAGGAATTCAATTTACAAATTACTCTTTGTCCGTATGCGTGTGTGCGTGTGAGCTGGATGCTTAGAATAAACTATTCGCGTTATTAATTTCATCGGCAACATTATCAGAGTCGATCGATAGCGCGAAATTTATACATAAAAGGGGTGGAACCGCCCACATTTAATATTAAATTCGGGACTCAAATTTTTCTCTTCTGCAGCGCTGCTCATTTCATATCATTTCCTTTTATGTAGCTATTTCGGTATTCGATACTGAGATGTATCTGTAATACCTATCTATCTACTTGTACCTACTTAAACTGACATATCATTTAGTAACCTGTCAAAATCGCTTTAAACAACAACGGTTTAAAAAACTTAATAAGCTCATACATAATTTGAAAATGGAATTCAAATTCAACCCTTAAATAGACAAAATCTTTGTGAAGATAAGATATCGCATAATTATCGTATACTTGATGTCCAATTTGCTACAGAAAAATAATGACGTGGTAGAAACACAACATATTATGGTATCTAAATATATGTATGTATAGTTATTAGCTATATAATTATAGTAATATGTATGTCCAAAACGCTATAGATTCTTATGATTCAGTGTTAGAAAACAAGTACCTAGAGTAGGTTCTTTTTAGGTCCTTTAGGTAATTTCAACCAAATTCCAATTAATTTCAGTAAAATTGCAGGCATGAGGTACCTACTTGGCTATAATTTTTGTGTATATCGTCTGGCTGACGGTTTACCGGCAAATACATTCCTGTTCGCCATCCACCGTCGCATAACTGAATCAGAAACGACCCCATACCTACAAAGCTACAAACAGCTCTACAAATACCAAAACTACATTTCGCTCGAACCTAAAAATAGATTGAAGGGGGTAGAGGGCGTTTTTTACCCCGATTCGAATAAATATCGAGGGTTTCGTACAGTCGGCTGTAGGGGGTTAGTGCCTTTTTTACTGATGTGGGAAAAACTGTATATCTATAAGCTATGTGACTTCCATTTTGAATAACTAACGAGAAAGCCTATACAAATAAAGTATTTTATAACCATATTGGATATATAATAGGTACTCGTAGGTACTCCAGTTGTACCGGGTTCAATCTGCTGCATGCGTCTCAAGTATTTTAAAGTTTATTAATAATTGTAAAGGAAAATTATTGTGAGGAATGCGTGTGTCAGATTCTCCACATCATTCTTCATGAGAAGTTAAGTAAGATAATCTGTCATATTCTATTTATACCTATTTACCTACCGAAAATCAGCAATTTTTACAGTTAAGTAAAGATGAATAAAATGTCTTGCAGGTTTTATTCAATAAAAATTTTTTTTTTTCAATAAATTTCAAATTTGTTCAATTTTAATTCAGTTCTATGTTCAAAAACGCTCGCTGTCATGACGTCAATATGACGTAATATCTAAGAAAACAAACGTTAACTTAACTGATGTTCAAAACTATTTCTAAGCCAGGAACCTACCCCAATATCTAACCATTGCATATTGCGAATTTCACCCTTATTCTCTTACACATAACGATCACAGTTTCATGATGAAAAGTCACAGGTCAAAACTTCGAAAATCTCGTTCGATTAAGCAATTCACTAAGTGGCTTATGATTATAAGGACATGAGTTCGATTCCTAGGACTGGTATGGAATGATTCTTCATCATACTTGTGCTTGTATCGTGCAAGCAAATTGCGTTTTAATAATTATGTTAGTAAGGTTCAAGTTTCAACACGTCTATTTCGTGATGATCTTTGTTACAAATATTTTGAAGGTTTGGTCGTCGACTGATTCTTCGAATAATGCTCAGGATTTAGATATTTACTCATAAAATTGATGATAGTAAAATTGTATACACATAGGTACATACAGAAACGGTGGAACTACTTATGCTTATAAAATACAGTCGCGAACGAACCCGCGATAAAAGTGTAGTTAAAGATAAAAATGGCGTCGATTGCGCGCCGCGTCCATTAAAGTAGTGGCGCCTGACGCTTATTCATTTGAATATTATAAAGTAATCCCTCGATTAAGTGCGTTCGCAAATTTCTATGTGTCTCTGTTAACTGGACGCGTATTGCAGCTGGGTACAGTCAGCAAGAAAATATTCCAGGCACCTTCACGTTCATAATCACAGAATACTTAATGCTACCATTAGATAAGTATACTTACTCCAGATTAAGCAACTTCAAGCGAGGTCAGTTACTCTAATGAGTGACCGCTAGTGGCAAATTTCGTACGCTTCCGTGCTTCGGAGGGCACGATAAGCTGCCAGTCCTAGCTGTTATTATGTTATTCTATTTATAGATAACAGTCGTTAAATGTGGTGGAGGCCTTCTGGTCAGCTTAAGAACATCCTACATGTTGTTAATTTGTTGATGATTGTGTTAACCAATATCTAACCAGATCGGATCAGCGTAGTGGAATGTGTTCCTGGTGTTCCCTGTTTGTGGGGAAAGACCCGAGCCCAGCAGTGGGCTATACAACTTGCAGCTAGCAAACACTATAACCGAAAACAAAACAATTCTGTATGATATATAATCTAATGACGTTATAAAATCCTTTTTCCTGAATGACTGACTGACGGATCAACACACAGCCTAAACCGCTAATCGTAGACACCTGAAACTTGGAGGGTGTGGTCTTTGTAGTACGTAGGAATTCGATAAGAAAGGATTTTAAAAATTCTACCCTTAAGGCAGTGAAAAACGAGGGCAAACTATGTATGGGACGTTCCTTGGTCTAATTAATTATTAAATCAACGGGAACGAAGTCGCGGGCGTAAGGTAGTGTAACAATAAATTATTAAGGACAAGCGTTAATCAATTCTAGAGTTAACTTTACTCCGAACGCGACTGTACGTCGCTCGCTAAAGCCCCATGAAAATATCGGGTGCTGTAAAAATCATCGTACAGACACACAAACTGTGCAAATATGTACACAAGTACATAAACGAATTATTCACTTGCAGCTGTTACGTTGGAAATATTACTTTTTCACTCGTCTGTAACTAAGTAGGTACTTGTAACTACATATATTATATATTGGTTGCTTGGTCGTTGGTAAATGTGCTTATCTTTTTCGGGAGAATTAGGTGTGCTTAATTAATATGGAGATATTCCAATCCGCATTGGAGCAGCGTGGTAGAGTATACTCCAGGCCATCCCCGGTTGTGGGAAGAGACCCGTGCCCAGCAGTGGGACATAAGGATTGAAGGCAAATAATGTTAAATGTTAAACCTATTCATAATTATAAGCTATGTCATGTCAGCCACCGATTCGTTTTTCAATTCGCCTGTATTTTTTTTATGTTTGTTACCTCATAGCTTTCGACTGGGTGAACGGATTTGAATGATTCTTTTTTTATTTGAAAGCTGATGCTTCCCGTTGAGTTCCGTTTTAATTTGGTCCAGTTCGTACAACGACATCCATGAAAAAACGTAAATAAGTCTTAAATTGAAGTATGTGCGTGACAACTTTGAAATCAGTTTTTTTCGTAACGCGAGTTATGATTATTGATAATTCTTTTTTCTTCGGAGATACAGGACATATTATCTACCTGAGCGGATGTTACAGTTAATTTTAAAGTAATAATTCTTCTTGTTATAATGTTTCCACGGTAAAAAATTATTATAATATGGTAATACAGACCAAATCGCACTAATTCTGCCTTTATAAACTTAATCTAAACAGCAATTCATGAAAATGTGTTACCTATCTATACAGTGAGGTGTGGTTTGACCACACCCCGTTAAATTAAACATTTAAATGTTATACGTAAGTGTGTACTGTGTACGTTCAATGCGATTTACGCACCATCTAGCCACTGTGTGTCTACAGTTGCAGTCCTCTCTTTAATGTGGTAATTAGCGTTTTCATATTTAATTAGATATATAATGAGTATCATTTAATGATCCCTATTCTATATAGTTGTCAAGACAATCATTGAATTGGGTATAAATGTCGTTACATGAAAATCAAAATTACAAAATAGTGTATGATTTTTCTTGAAACCGATGTACTTAGGTACCTAATAATGATTATCATCAGCTGTCAAATCATTCTTCACTAAGGTTATTTCTTTTGACGGTAAATTTCATAGTTGAAAAATTTAATTAAGGTTATGGGTCCAAAATGTTTGGAAGGTAATTCAAAAACATCATCACGTGGTCAGGACAGGCAGTGCTGCAGTGTCCGGAGGGTTCTTTCGCAATTTAATAATCGCCACCGTTTTAATATTAAAAACTTCACACACCAGCGCGATAGCCAACATCGCGTTCAAAGTTGGGGTGGCAAACTATAACACTATAGGCATCCTAGATGCGCTTTAGCTGTCTCGCTCTAACCACCGCGCAGACTCGTCATCGTCATCAGACCCCCCCAGGGTGTCAGGGGTGACCCCCCAACGTCAATATACGGCAAACACCGTAGATAAAATAAACCCCCCCCGCACACTAGCGCGCGTGCCGTGCGCACAGCACCACACACGCATGCAACGAAATTTTATACAAAATCGAAGCAGATAATTACATTAACAAGATATATGGTATATAACGGCGATCGGCGATCGGCGGCTGCGGGGTGGGGGGAGGTATTTCGGAAAATGGAAAATGCTTTTTCGGTGATTTTTCGTATATTTCGCATCGATACGCCATTTTATTGGCGCGACTACCAATCCGTAGGCTTTCAGTGTTATTGCTGCACCTGATCGTATTTTTGAGATCGACGGCGTCGAGTTTAATGACAGGAAATAGCGAGTTCGGGTATATCTCGCTTTATTATGCTTGCGAGAAAATTGTGATGTACTAGTAATTAGGTCTAAGGTGATGATTGGCTGATGGCTCTACACTCCTGTCAAGAGCATGGGAGAGCGCGAACATCTGAAAATTTACAATGAGGTAGTTTTTTTTTCCGACAGCAAAGATGCGTTTTCGTGCATAGGACTACTTCAAGGGTAATTAAGAGATAGGACTACTACAAGGCGTGAAAAGGTAATTCAATAACGTTAAATTGACTTAAAAAAGAAATTGACATGAAATAATTATTTATTAACTAACAAACCAGGGGGACACTTAGGAGAACTTTTCTTAAGTACTTATAAAGTTCATAACATAACTTCATAAAACCAGACCAGTCTTGTAAGGTCTACCAGCTTACAGAGTTCTTGCGGGGAGGTACCACTCGTGGGTTGCAGCGACTATTCAACATCAGGTTGCCTGCATGCTCGTTTGCTACTCATAAACGTTAAAAAATAGTAATCGGCAACCAAATCGTTTCATAGAACTCGTGTATCTCTATGTGTGTGTCACGTGTCTATTTCAGTGCTCAATTTTGGTGTCACGTGACCATTGGCTTACGTGACTAATAAATGTAGTAACTTAGAACAGAATGGATTTAAGAGTTCGCCAACTACACGTTAAAAGTCTTCGAAATCTCTCATCTCAATCTTAAATCATCCCTGTAGCGATACGGCATCATTTTCAGTTTTCAACCCCCATCAGGTCGCTGACCCCTTCTGTAACACTGTGAATGCATTACTAAAGTCTACTCGTACTATAGCTACGTATCTACTTACGGTGGTATACTTATGTTCCTATTGAAGTAATTCAGGCGATTTATAGTTAACTTGTGCTTGATAAAACTTCGTATCTACTGCACTTATAAAAATATGGTAGAAAATCTCCACAAACGACTCCATAGTTCACTTGATGAGGAACTTGATCTATGCTTGTCATGGTCACCTACAATACTGAAATTTGAAAACTACTAAAACTTAGCCTCAGTGGTTTCAGCGTGATGGCATTACTCCAGGATCTCCGGTGGAAGGTATCAATGTCCTGCAACACCCTATAAGGGGTCGCGAGTCACACTAATCATAACCCTGGAGACAATCTAATGTAACTTCTCCATAAAGTGCTCGGAAAGCACTTGGCTAGCATGGTGAACTTTTGCCCATATCCTTTTCATATCTGAATGCCGGCTATGAAGGCCAGCTCTTTGAGCTTCTTTTTCGAAGAACCTCATGTCATATTCCGTTGGAAATGCCTCTGATCTTCCATCATTTCATAATTCAGTAGGAATTAACGTCTGAATCGAATCGCCAGCACTCCAGATGGCGTTGATGGTGACTATATTTGATACAAAAGTGATTTTTCCCATAGAATATTGTGTTAAAAATCAGTTCGTAGGTACTTACGCGTAAATAAATCTCAAGTTTACGTTGAAAAGAATGAAAGAAGTTACTCCAACTGGTGTCATAATACAGAAGTAATTAAGTTGGTAAAACATTTTTAATCACCTGTAAATTTTACAACTCAAATGTACTTAATGGTTATTTTATGATGTTAAGCATTATAAATTTGATTTAAGCTTTCTTGTACAGTAACTACCTATAACAGGTAACACCACCTGTTATAAGTAGGTAGGTACGAGTAGATTGCTCTGTAAAATGTGATGTTTGCTAGCTTTGTACGTACCCTTTTTTAGTACCTAATACACTTCAAAGCGCGCTGCGCCCCGCTGGTAGTGTAGATCCCAAGCGATCTCACTGTTAAGCAACGTCTGGCCCGGTCGGTACTCGGATGGGTGACCACTAGTGGTAAATTTCATGTGCGCTTCCGTGCTTCATAGGGCACGTTAAACCGTTGAGCCCGGTTGTTATTGATAGATAACAGTCGAGTCGTTAAACCTAGTCGGAGGCCCTTTGGGCGATTTGACAACATCCGACACGGGTTGGCCACTAACCCGTATCTCCACCAATCCGCATTGGAGCAGCGTGGTGGAGTAAGCTCCAGGCCTTCCCCGGTTGTGGGGAGAGACCCGTGCCCAGCAGTGGGACATAAAAAGGGTTGGAGGTAGGCTTTTAAGTTACTATGTTTTGGAGATAAAGGATACAGCTAGGCCAGATAGCCATGTAGGAGCCATATAGGCCATATAGGAGTTAGAACTTGTACAGTTCGCCCAGGAAGATATCACCGCCGCTTTCATAATCCGGCGTGAAGCAAGTCTTGTGTCATGTTCTTGTGTTTCAGGCTATTAATGTGAAGCGTTACATTTAATTTGATTCAAACAACGTATTAAGTTCATTTCACTATTTCTTAATAGAAAAACACTTGTTAAAAACAATAAAGGTTTTGTAAAAAATGTTCTTTCTGCCAGCCACTATCTTAGGCTATAGGAAAATATACTTAAATACCTACCGAAAGTAGTATATAATTTACACAGAAGTCAATTTCATTTTAAAGACATATTTTTGTTCTCCATAAATAAGCTCGAGGGTTTTAACAGAAGGTGTAATTTATACTGCTTCCAAGAAACATTTATTTGGAGTCCTCTGGGCTCAAACTCAGACGAAATCTAAAACGTTTTAATAAAAAATGGAACGTTACCTAAATAAAAAGATTACACGCGTCCATTAAAAACGTATCACGTTACATTGGATGGCAATTATTTAAAAATGAAGTCTTTAGAGAATACAGTTCAAAAAAAAATTGTTTGATATAATAATAATCTAAATATAATTGAATTGTATTTCTATATTTAATCTACCTTAAAGAGGAAAGATTACAACGTTTAAATTAATCTAAATTTCACTCATTAATACTAATGACACTTTTTTTATTTGATTATTGGTGATTAGAGATAAGGGTCAGTTAAGTTTTATAACTCAATTTTAACTTCGAATTCTTAGTATAATTTATTCATATAAATTTACTTTTCTGCAATTATCTCTTTCATACTTTAACTAATCAAGTTATGAGCCTAGTTCTCTCGAATAAGAGACCTAATTTTTAACCACTGCGCTATCGCATAAGAAAATAAACTGTTTGGAAATGTTAATGTATAGGCACATATCAATTTATCCTAATTTTTTTCTTTGTAGTCTCAAAGTTTCCTCATCATAAAGAGAAAGAGTGAATGTCGATATATTAAATACTAGCTGGTGCCCGCGACTTTGTCGTAATAAATATCTTTATAAATTGTAGCCTATGTGTTATTCTGATGTATAAGCTATATTATTGTAAAGTTTCATTAAAGTCCATTCAGTAGTTTTTACGTGAAAGAGTAACAAACATCCATCCATCCGTACTTACAAACTTTCGCGTTTATAATATTAGTAGGATTAGTAGGATCGACATCACTAGTAAATGTCACAAAAAATATTTCTTCTACACTTAATCCCTATACTAATGGATCTGTGATGAAATCCACGCGATACGAGGATATCGGGTCTATTATCTAAAAATATTTCCCGAGAAATCCCTTACGTAGGGGACGATGAGGATTAGTGACGCTTTCAAAAGATTATTTTTGAAAGATTTTGTTAACGCAAGAACGTTTAATTAATGTCGTCGTGGTTGAAATATTTTATCGGGAAAAATATTTTCCGCGTTGAGTTTTTTGAGGGTTTTCCTTCCAGTTTTGACGCTGTTCCGTAACTAGAAGTCCGACTTCGAATTTGGTACAATGGAGAAACGGGAATACGTTATCTTTCACGGAGTGTGTTGTTGCCATGCCGGTTCGCTATTCAAAGGTTCGAAGGTTTAAAGACAAATATAGTAAATATTAATATAGTATTTCATGTATTTGGTATTAAGATTTAATATTCTATTATTTTATGTCTGTTCTTTTATGTATTCGTTTATAAATTATTATTTTAATTATTTATGTGTATTTTTCTATGGGCCTTAATTGCCAGCAATAATATGATATGCCAGTGGATTTCGTAATTGATTGAACCAAGGAATCCCATATTGTACTATACAAACTTCGCTTCCGTTTTTCACACCTTTAGGTGCAGAATTTCGGAAAATCCTTTCTCGTTTGACGCCTACGTCATACAAAGAACACACCCTGCAAGTTTCAGGTTTTTACGAACAGCGGCTTGGGCTGTATGTTGATCCGTTATACGGATAGAAAATATTGCACTACTATATACTAGAGTAGATAAAACCAGATACAAAGATATATATTAAAAAAATAAAAGAGTCAGATTCAATATTTCAAAGTTTTTTCCTAAACTTGTGAGAACGTCAGCACATAAACTATTTAGTTGGAGCCGTAGGAAGATCTTTTGAGGGTAGACATATTTTATTCAGAGGCGTCTCATCCCATCTTAATCTTAATGTATATCTTGTTGTCCCCTTTTTGACACGGATCAACCTGTCTTCACTTCAGTGTGGCATGTTTCTTTTATTTTGCTTCAAGGGCGAGTTTCATTGATTCTATGAAATTTTATGAGAGATTTGGTGGAAGTCGGTAATAAGTCAGTTAAATTTTTATTCAAATTCATGAGAGTAGTAAACGTTATAGGAAGAGGCCGATGCTCAGCAGTTAGCTTTAATAGAAGAATGGGGTAGACATCAAGGCAACCCATCATAGAACATGAAAAAATTTTGAATGAAGGTATAAGGGAAACTACCCTTACCTTAAGTGCATGCCATAAGAGAGAAAGAGAGAGAGAGAGAGAAGATTAAAAAAACAACAATGAACCTAAGGTAACAAAAATATTAAATAATAAACTAAATAATATCTACATTATTATGAATGTATAATAAATAACGCTTCCCACTCACAACCCTACATTAGAATTCACTGTGTCGTGGGTGCTATGGACACATACAAAGACATTTATACAAACACCCAGACCGGGAACAGAAATCTTAATTCATCATTTAAATGTCTGTTCCGCTGGGGCCCGAACCCCGGACTCTACGAATGGTGAACTGGCGTGGTAACCACTACACCACGAAGTCGTAATATGATAATGACCGTCTCCACAAACAGTAGATATCTCTTAAGCTGTATAAATCTCTTAAG
>DWQK01000972.1:0-17481 GCA_018231225.1 Noctuana stator
CGTTCTACTCGTACCGAAACACAAATGAATTGCTTCATTTGCTTCACGGCAGATATAGGTGCAGCGGTGGTACTTCGAACCCTACAAGTTCTACCTATAAAACATAAACAAGTAAAGTGAAAATTACGAGGGAGGCCCCGCATACTTCACTAAGCACGGTATTGAACAATAAACTCGACGGCTTAAACACAAAGCCAATGGACTAAACTCAAATTTACGTGGTAGCAAACGTTATTCAAGAGTTACATACAAAACATACGTACAATACATTGTTAAAGAATGCCTTCAAAACAATTACTAGTATTTTGGGCTTTAGAAATTAAGTTAATACTGAGTTACACTTTCTATGGAAAAATTTATAATCTTTTCGTTATTAATGTCACAACATACATTCCATTTTCAATCTATTCAATTTATATTATACTTTTCATGTATTTCAAAACAAAAGTATCGCAATTTCAATAAGCGTGTTAATTATGTAGCGACACTACAGCTCATTAAGGTCTATAAGCTTCGAAAATTAGATAACACAAGTTATTTGCCGTAGCGTGTGTACTACATGACGCTTAAATATGATTTTCGTTATATTACTTGCTTTATTATTTATCCAGTGATTCATTTTACTACATAGTAAAAATTATCTTTGCTTTTTCTTATGTTTTAACAACGACGAAGAGAAAATCTAGGATTTTAAATAGTAGGTAATTGCATGTAAATTCTTATGTGAGAGTCGGTACATGGATCATAAGAATCGTTAACAAAACTTAGTAGGGATCAATTTGGCCTAGCTTTCAAAGCAAGAGATTTCATTTATTATTATTATCACTAACTATATCAATATTTAATTATTAAACTTTTTAATATTTTTTCGCGCAAAACACGATATTTATTAGCATTATATTAAAGTGAGTAAAGTGGCAGGTTCTGTAATTGAAATACGAGATTTACCCGAAAGGCAAAGGGCGACCATATTTATTGTTGGAATAAAGAAATTTGAGCAGCAGTAGCCTAGTGATTGGATTTTGCTTTCTATTTTAATCTATCAATATTATCGGAATTACAGAAATCAAAAACATTTTTCTGTTCAAACTGTCTCCTAGATATACTTACATCATGATTATAATTCGAATATAGGCATAATACCTATATACTATATAATCAATTTACACTATTCACACTATTTCCGACGTGATAGGCCACTTTGTTATATCCAGAAAATTAACTTACTTGTCGATCGCTAAGGATGTGTTGCAAACTAGATTTTTAAATTTAGAACGTCCTAGGATGCAATGTCAGTGGTTTCCTTCTTTTTGTTAGAGAGAGTTCGAAGAGTTCAGTTCCAACTGTCGATTACGTTTTATAAACTGTCACAACTTGTATTAAGCCCCCTATACAAAGTTCCCGTCTTGAATACAACTAGTGCGCCAAGGCGAATCAACGCACGCTCCCGCCTCAAGCGTTTTAACTTGACGTTTGTGCTAAGTTTCCGGCAAAAAAATTAAACGCATGCCGCAGGCCTTACGTCTCTGATGAAGTCTTTAGCTGTGATTTTTCACTTGTCTTCTATAGATAAAAGTCCATCGTCTGTGGTGGCCTAAAATGTCAGCAAAATTATGCAAAGAGACATTTTAGAACGAGTATGAGCCTGCGCATGTAACATTTTCGCCCTATATTCGCTGTTGTTTTTCAATTACTTTCTATTTGCACTGACTCAGTCGAGATTGAACTCCCAAATGGATAAATCCATTGCAATAACTGTAATACGTTTAGGGATGGAGATTACGCCGTTATTTTAGTATCGGAAAAGGCCCTATATTTTTCGTCTTCTCCGCATATAACATGGTTCTTGAGCGTAACTATTTAGTTTTATTCCAATTTATTACTTTCTGGAGCTTCACTGAATAAAGTTTAAAGAGTTTTATTCTGATATTCATACATTTGAAGATTAAAAAAAAATTCGATGTTGTACATACCTATATATGTATAATCATACTAGTATAGACATATGATTACATCACCATCATCACACCCACAACTGTCCCACTACTGGACACGGGTCTCCTCTCAAATATGTAAAGGGTTCAGTCCATAGTCCACTACGCGCTAAGGTAGAGGTTCGTTTACTTCAGATGCTTTTCGGGAACTGAAACTCACATGCGTTTTGTCACGATGAGCAAGTGATAACTAATGATAATACACACATAATTTTAGAAAACTAGACGTGCTTGCGAGTTTCAAACCTGGACCCACTGAAACGGAATGCCAAAATTCAGTCACTGATCTGTCACTGCCCTTATATTATTACCCTTTTTGCTATGATTTTACAGGAGAGAAAAAAGTTAAAATACCCTTAATGATATTCTCTTAAAGGCTTTAAATTCTTTGGTTCGTAAGAGTTCTACTTTGTCATGCTTACGCACGAAACCCAAAGACAAAAGGTATAATATTGAAATGGATTGTCCGCAGAGCCTTGCCAGACATTGTGAGCTTATCAATAACATTCATGCCATATCAAATAATTCCTTGCATAATGGTCTAAGAACCAACTTGGACACGCCCTTCACCCATCTGTAAGAAGTATTTTTAAATATCAAATTTAATCGCAGTAGGTTAATTGAAAAATGATTTTTGGTTAATGGTCAAAAATGTATATTCGTACGCAACTAATCGATAATAATTAACATCATAATGTACGCAATAAAATAACGTTTATTAGGATAATATAAAAAAGTAGTACATACTCGTAGTATGAAACTTGTTCGTTAAACTTATGAGTGTAATGTTTAAAAAAGGAATTGTAATTAAACAAATAATAATCGTCTGGCAAAGAACTTAACCATTCGTGATATATTTTTAACATCCTTAATTTGATATAAAATAATTTTCATCAATTAAATGGCTAAAAGGTCGTGTCAAATTCGGATCTCCTACTATGAAGACGAAATTGTAATGCGGTTTCAATTAGCCTCTATCCAATTATTGTTTTAGGAATATCCGACATGTCTATTGAAAAGGAAGTACGCTCACTAAATATCGAATTTCAGCGATGAGTTAAGGCCTTTTTAGGCGAATCAAAATACTGAAGACAAATAAGGGTACGTAAAATAGATATAAGCATGTAAAATTGTCTTAAAAGTAAACCGTAAATAAATTATATAAATATAATAATCATCCCTTTGTTATAAAGCCATACTATATCAGCCAGCCAATCTATTTAAACACAAAAAGTACTCTACTCGTAGAACACGATATCTTTAACTTTGTGCTAACTTTTAATAGGTATAAAGGAAGGATCACGAACACAAATTGTCAAATAAAAATAATTACTTTTCATTATACTACCCTTCCCTAATACCCGGCATAGTGTAAACTGTTTTCGTGGTGTAAAAGTGATGAGACCCACCTTTATTAGACTTGGCTAATATTGGGATGCGCTAAATAAAGCTCCGATATATTAAAAGCGGAATGATTAAAGTTTGTATTTTAGTTTAGAAAGTGCAGTTTACAAGTTTTACTACAAAATTTTTGTACAAAATTATTTCATACAAAATATGTTACGAGTATAATCTAAAAATTACCAAAAATATATATTTTTTTTAAAACAATTTTGAAATCCCATTTTCATACTACCTTCAAAACGTTTTTAATCAAGGTTGGAATCGAACAAATTATGCTAATTAACATAAAACCGCAAATTTTACCAAAATTCAAAGTAATTACGTACTCTGTTTATTAGCTAATGATTAATATTATTAAATTACATGTCATGTTATTAACCACACAATGATAAAATGAAACTAGTTTAATTGTAAAATAGTTTACTAGGTTTCCCTAAATCAATTTTATTTATGCACAATATTTATAGAACTGCGTGTATAAGAAACTTCTTTTAACTTTTTTACTGCTTACTTTTAGCAATAGTAAAACGAACGTCTAAGGTACCACCACCTCTTACGGTGTTTTGTGTGAATCTTAATTACAGATTTAATACCTTATGTGACCGTCATTGACAATTTCAATTAACGTTTTCATTCATACATCGTAACAAGGTCATAAATAACGCATAATCGAGGCTTATAACGTACGCTTCATGGCCCTTTAAGGTACGGTATGCAGACCTTAAGTATACGACGGTATCCACGAGATCCGTACCATTAAAATGGTAATACGTGCGACCAAATCGTTTATCGATAATATAATCGGAAAGAAAAAGGCCGCAATTTCAATAACAACGTATGTTAATTGAGAAAAACTATTGCGACAGGCAAAACAATAACAATATATCAGTACTTAGATAAATACTAAAATTATTTTAAAAAAACTTTATTCGTAATTCTACATGCCGTAATTCTATTTTAGCCGAAAACGATTTTTTTACTCTGTAAACCCATACATTGCAAATTTCATCGAAATCGTTTCGAAATTAGTGCCGTTTTCAAGAACGTCATTTCAAATATAATATTTAAATATTGTTCGTTTATTAGATAAAAAGCAAACACGTAAGTACATATAAAGTCAATAAAGATAAAAAACCAAGCAAAAGGTAAAATCGCCTCCAACACTCCACTAAGCCTTGGTCAAAATTAATCAACAAAGAGGAATCACAAAGGAAGCCCGTTACAGGGTTATTACTAGAGTAGCCAGTAATAAAAGTACGTTTAGGGGAAAATGGCGGATTCGTGGAGGTGAATAAAATTTCATATATTAACTTGGGACTCTTTAGCCCTTTTTTGTAACGAGGGAAAATCTTCAAAAGGTACCCGCACATCATAAGAGTGACATCGACTTACGTGGGATTCTTACTGCACTATAACCTCGTTGGCCAACGCAGTAGGACTCCAATCTCCTGAGGTACTGCCTGAGGTATTGAGGTACTGAGGTGCTGAGGTGCTCGCCTCCAGACCATTTTGATAATTTAATTATTGGAGAACCCTGATATTTTTTCTTATTATTATTATCTACTATAGGTACTAAATAGTCATAACTAAACTAAATTATAACTTAGAAGTTATTATTATAGACTTAACCCTTCATTTTCTCGTTGCAAGTTAAAAAGCTCCTAAGACATAATACTTTAGCCTTTTAAATTACCACATACTCGTGTATTGTGATGTCCTGGTCATCGCAGATCGTGTGGTCATCATACAGTTACTACAGTCGTGAAAATGAATCAATCACGCATCCCACGAGTGAAACAAACTAAGTCCAGAAATAATGTCGGCCTTTCTCGTGTGATTCGCGAGAGTAAATAGTTTTTTTGTTACGAGTTTGCCCTCTCTAATGAAATAATTAAGATTAAGTTTTAGCGAGAGAGCATTTATAATTGGTGATTGGTTTTAAGATGTTAATTTGTCTCTAACAGTGGGTAAACTTTGCCTTGATAGTTGTTCGGAATTTGGTTTTGTGTTCAGATCTGGCTGCAGCTGGAGACGCCATAAGTTACAGGTAAAAATGTAGTTTTGCAGTAAAAATTTACTCGTGCGCGTTACTATCACTTCACCACAAGATTTTTTTAATAATTTTAAAACTAAAGGATTTTAATCACCAGCGAAGTGATTTCAATCACAGGCTTAATGGTATCAATACTATTTAATGTCATAGAACTCTGTGCGTATAGTAGATATAGATATAAATTATATAAAGTCTAACAAAGGTTAGATTTTAGATATCTAAATGTAATCTTGAAAGTACAAGTTGTTTCAGGCACATTGACTAACCGTCGTATGTTGAATCTGTTGGTTAATAATATTAAAAAGGAGTCTTATCCATTTCAGTAACTGTTCGTGTGTTTTCATTAATACTTTTTCATTTACCAACTCAGCCCCTAGTTAGCTATTTTACAACCATGACGGCACCATAATGACGCCATTAAGACACTACAATGACTAATCAATGGTCTTGTATTGTAATTGCGATAGAATGGCGAACAGTATTGTAGGTATATTTAAAGGAGTAAATTATTTATCATCATAAAAATTATAAACCCACTCTTCAACTAAATCCCCACGTACTTTTTTCAACTCTTTTAATATCCTACTGCTGGGCACGGGTATCTCCCCACAATCTAGGAAGGCTCGGAGCATACTCCACCACGCTGCTCCAATGCGGGTTGGAGTACAAATCTTCTTACAGATGATCGACTGACAACTGCCTAACTGGTAAAATTACACCAGATGGACTCAAAAAATACTGTCTTTACATATCTGAATGTAAGTACACCATAAAGAAGTCCATAGACCAAAGCAAATAGCTTAAACCATTTTTATTACATTGTTAGTATCACTATCGGTACCGGAAAATAACGTAGAAAGACATTTATTCGGCTACCTTTTCAAATTGTTTTACAAAGGCTTTCAGGTTGTTGCGCAGTCGTATAAAATCAAAGCTTTGATGCTCTGAAACAGGTACAACAAATTCTGAACAACCTTTAGACGCCTGTTCTACTGTGATATAAAGGATAATCTATACCTGTATTACATGACATTTCCATATCTAACATTTATGAGAACGAAATAATTTGAGATACCTGTAACTGATATAGGTACGTCTTCTTATTGATAAAAGCAATATGTAACATACTCGTTTATTAAGAGAAGTTCTCGCTTCTTTCTGTCAGTATACTGTAGATAAAGAAAAGTTCACTATATAGTTTACTTTGAATGGGTTTGACCGGTAACTGACTGATTTTATAAAGTTCATAATACCCCTACAGGCAGTTCAAACCCTGCGGATTCTAGTAACACATCAAATAAATAAATCAATTAATGTTTTGCCCTTGTTTGTTATGTAATAGAAACCGTAAATAAAGTTGTTTGTACCTAAACCTATATTAAAATGTTATCAATACTTCTGGGGCGTACACGGTACATTAGCAACTTATTTATTCCCCGCTAGACGAGGGTTGACACATTAGAGATCTATTTCCACAGACCTTTTATTGACAGCATGTAGTCGGACTTGTTAAGAAGATATTATCCTACTTATACTTACTCGTATGGTGACTGAATTTTAAAAAACGACTAATATCGAGACTGAAATCGTCAATATTAACTTTAATATGGTGTAGGTACATATTTCAAAGCATTTTTATTGCACATTTTTAACAGGTGACGCTTTTCACCGGTAACTCTTTTCTCTTTTTAATCAATTTCCGAAAAAAGAACTGGTTCTCAATTGGACTGTATTTCTTTTACTTTTTTTTTGTTTGTTACTTCATACTTCACTTTCGACTCTGTGAACGGCTTTGGATGATTGTTTTTGTTTGTTTGAAAGCTGATGCTTCCCGTTTGGTCCCATTTTGATTTGGTCCAGTTCTGACAATGGCATCCATGAGAAAATCTTATAAGTCTTAAATTGAAGTATGTGCGTAACAACTTTGAAGTCGGTTTTTTTCGTAACGCGATTTATAATTACTGTTTATTATTAGCGTCTGTGACAGCTTTGGTATTAAAACGTAACTTTTTTTAAATGAATGCATCTTGATTATATCTAAAATTAGTAGAGTAATAAAAGTAGTTTGTAAAAAAACTTACTGACTGCTAAGAAGACTGCTAAAAAGGTTACCGTCACCTTAAGAAATACATAGGAGAATGATCACGGATTTGAGCTTATTTTGACTCATAGTCGGAAAGTATAATATTCTATAATACATCTGCTGCCTATCCTTAAAACAGAATTTTTATCTTTAAATAACATTTTACATAAAAACACATATTCATTTTCGCATCATCATCGCCTAAGTATATTGTAACTAAAAAAACTTCATATTTGTTGATGTTATTAATGTCAATCATAAGGTAGGTAGTGCTTAAAGACTCGTATCATCAGCATTACTATAAAATAGAGTAGTTCCGTTGGATCAGTATTGCATCTTCTTAAATAAAGCTGTGGGAAAATGATAATTTATTGCATAAAAGAAAAAATCAATTCCCCAAGGTTTCTTTGACAAGATAAAAAACATTTTTGCTAAAACCAAAATATGACAATGTAATCGGTCGATCTCTTTTAGATCGGTACCGATATTATTATACCGACCTCGCCGAAAAATTGAGGATATGTCAGCATTTGCGATAGGACTGCGGCAGACAATGTATTAGGACAAATCGATCAAACTTTAGCAGTTTTTGATAGGCTTGATACGCCAAACTACTACTAGATGCCAAACCGAATAAAAATAATGAAACTGAATTATTACAGTGACCCTAAAATTAATAGCAACAAGAAATTTTGTACAAAAGCGTGGCATTCAAAAAAATCTACATAGCAGGTACCTACAATGCTCAATCAAGATATAAAATCCAATGTAGATATTAATCCAATGTAGGTAAAAAAATGCCCTCAAAGTAAAATACGTCGAGGTGCTTCATATAAATCGCTGTAACTCTCTATATGCTAAGACACGTTTGAAAAATAAATTTCAAGCTCCGTGGCTGGGTTCAAAAGACTGCATTAAATTCCCCGCACGTAAACAAAGAACTTTAGATATTTACTTTCTTCACAAAAGCCGAGTCCTTTGTCAGGAATTCATTTAAACTCCATTGAAGGTTCAAAGTCACATTTAATGCGAATTAAAATGTGTGTAGGATTTATAATTGATTTTAATCTGGAACCACTATTGAGTTCTTTGATGTTTGGTAACTGTTCTAAAAATATTACAAAGTTTATCTTGAGGTACCAGTGATTGAATCCTTTTAGAGGCCTTTATCATCTACTTATCACAGTCGGACTGCTGGGCATAATCTCCTCTCAAATATGAGAAGGATTTAGGGCATAATCCACCATGCTAGGTGTTCTGGTTACTGAACTTTACCTGCCATTTCAGAACTTTTATGGAGAACTCTCAGGCATGCAGGACGCAGGTACTGTCTTCCGTAAAGGAAATCGTATTCCGTGTTACAGCTAATGATATTAAATTACCCAGAACTTACAAAAGTCGTTAGTACGCGCCGCTGGTATTTAAATCCTGTCCTCTCAAATAAGAGGCCTAATTCTTAACCACTGGGTTATCACCACTATTCCACTTAAGGCCGTACAATTTCTTTTTAAATAAAATTATTAATACGAAACTAAGCTGACTAGGGAACTATTTAGTTTGATTCATAGTTTCAGCTAATTAAGTAAAAACAATTAAGAGCCATAAAAACGCATTTTCAACATCCAATAAAAAAATAACAATGAATGTGAGCATATACACACTTTTTTAAAACAACAGAAGTCAAATAAATTATTAAAGACTAACTTGAGCCATGACCTACATACCAAGAAACCTGAGAAATAGACTCCCCGCACGCTACTCGATCAGAAAACAAAGTTTAGTAAAGTCAATACTTTCAATAATGTTTCTTTGTTTTGCTTAAAACTATAAAGGAATTGAAAGCTTTATAAGTAGAAAATACATCCAGTCAATAGTGGAGAATTAAATTGAATTGAATTTATTGAACGTAACACAAGACAATGAAGCAAAATGTTACGTTTTGTATCCTTTTTTAAGAAATCACATCCCGCTTCGGTTTAGGGCTGCATTTGAAGGCGACCGGGCTTCTTTACTTTCGCTTCATACTCTCTGCATGTGGTCCGTGTCCTGAAAAGAAATATCCATGGATGATCATAGATAGGCCTTCTACTCTATTTGAAGTCAGAGGACTACAGTAACCCTTTGTCATCAGTTAGGCCAGTACGCCCGTATGCTACTTTTAAAAAATTAACACTAAGCTCAAACAAACAATATGGCAAAGCTTTTCTCTTTATTTAATTCTAAAAACTCTAGTTACATTACAGAATGAAAAGGCGTCAAAAGCAAGAACAAAGCCACAAACAAAGGCTATAGGTGTGCAAACAGTGTCTCGACAAAATGCTGCAATTTGCCGCTGTTTCCGTGCAATTCTTTTAATTAAGCTTCTTTGTTTGCTCTTCTCCTGCAGGACATTTGATTATTTACAATACTTACTGAAAAGACTGTGGTAGCTGCTTTATTTATTATATTTCAAGGAGGAACCAAAAAGTGTCAAGTGGTCATTAGAACTTTATAATTAGGTACTTCAAATTCAAATAGTATCAAAGACTGGTACTGTGAAAATTTAATATCATGAAAATGTGTTTTAAGAATAAAAATCAATATAAATCAATTTCTTGATCCAAAAGTTTTTTTACATTACCTAACGTAAATACGGTTAATAGTAAAATTGTTTTATCTACGAATATATTACAAATTTCATTAAAATCTCGGAAGTGCTTTTAGATGTACACGTACCTACCTACTTTTAAACTTGTAATAAAATGCAATCATTTTTTAATAAACACCTTTTTACAAGGTGGTTACGAATTTTGTACGTAGAGAAGATAACATTTAAACAATGTCAGGATTTTCAAGCGAATTTCCGGCATTCCCATATTATTTTTTCATTAAGTTTTACATGTTCCCAAACACGATAATTGATGAATTACCTAAAAAAGATAAGCCCTCGACGTTCTTGTGGAATTTGATTAAATTTCCACAGCGTGAACATTCACGAAGTTGATTGAAATTAAAACAAAATCGAATAAAACATCGTTCGAAATCAAATACGTGTATACAATTACATATTACTTTTCACCAATAAAATATTGATCTTTCTCTCTGCAAACCAGCGTTTAAAATTAAAACTTGGTCTCTAAACATTTTTAAAGTACCTACGTACATCGTGAGAAAACAAAAGCCTAAGTACACAAGGGATACGAGACAGACCACTAATACTGACCTATCCTAGTTGTCCTGGCCATTTGCTTTTCATGTCTCACTTCTGTCTGGAATAAAGTAGTACAAAAGCGTGATTCCTATTTTTGAAACACTTCTTATAATAATATAGTATTACCAACAATGCAAGTATTTCTTCAAACATTTGATGTCATAGGTAACAGAAACCGCAGTCCCGGCGCATTACTCAGGATATTGGTTAATTTTTCTTCCAGAAACGCGCTCGCCGCTTCAAGAATCAAATCCTGTGCGACTTGCACTTCGCGGACGTGGCGCTCATGGAGTGCAGCGACTTCATGCAGCAGCTTCGAAGCTTCAAACCCCAGTCGCTGGGCTGCGCCGTAGCCAGGCGCAAGTCTTCTACCACACTCATATTCCCGTTGCCACCACAGGCGTGCTCAGGTAACCGGAAAACTACTTATTACTTAAATTACTCCAATGGTCATTATATCTCACTAAAATGTAAGTAAAGCACAGATGTCCGTTGTTACAAAAAGTATGAGTTTAATTCGTCAGTTTGTTCGCGACACTTTATCTCTATTTTCATGTCAGTAACGTAAAATAAATTCTTCCAGCAGACTACGACTGGACAGCTATACGAGATGCGATAAGTGTGTGCACAATTAATTTAATTACATTTCTAATTAATGGTTTCATAAAAAGTTGCGTCAAAATTTTTCAAAAAAATATGGGATTAAGTACATGAAAGTCTGACCCAAAATTTGCATTTTATGTAGCTGAATACGTCAAGCAAACCGCATCTCGGAACACTCAAGCCTGCTTACAGCTATTGTTGTAACTCTTCACGCCAGTCCACAGCGGCTAAATCCTCTATTCCTACTGAATATAAAATGTAAATGTTACACACTGAGAATAAATCTTAATGCTAAATTGTGTTCTAGTCCCGACCTTCGCAATTGCAAATCTTGTTATGATTTCTTATGTTCAATTTACTAACCGACGTACTTAATTCGCCCATCTTTATAACATGTAGGTTAGATGTCCTTCTTAATGAATTTAGATTTCTATTCCCGGTCTGGATGTTAATGTAATTGTCTTTGTATGTGTCCATGGCACCCACGACAAAGAATCCTAATCTTAAAAGCCTTTAAACCTTCAAAACATAAAACTCCTATCCTGAACTATTTCTACTGTAGTTATACTTTACTGTAAACTTGGTTTTATACAATTACTTTATGTAACCTAAATCAACACAAAGTAATTTATTTTAGTTGGTACATAGCTACGATAATCTGGGTTAAGGCCCACCTTCCAATCTTCCGGTTAATTGACAAGATTAAACGCGTCAACCATTCTCCTCTGTCCATTAAAACAGTTTCTAACTCACAGAATGGAATAATTACGTTCAGTTTTACTGTCGTTTAAATGAACATTTTATCTGGCGCTTGCGGCAAAATTAGTTCTTTGTTAACAAAATTGTTCTAAAGTGAGCCTAAATGTACACTTTGGCTACAGTGTATACAGTTTTTTGGTTTTATATTATATTAGTAATCCATAGAAATCCACATAATTGATGTAGGTACTTATACTACCAATGTTTCCTAGTAACTTTTTCCTAGTGTTTTCGGTGACTCACTTTAATAGAGGCATCATCATCAACCAATGAAAGTCCAAATATCTGGGAACGGTTCTCCGCTCTAGTAGGACAAGGCCTTAGACCACACTCTAAAGCTAACCAAGTGCGAGTTGGTTGACTTAAATGTAATTGAAATAGTCTTAATATTAAAATCTTTAAACATTTAACCTACTTGAATCGCGATCGTATATTTTTGAAACTTGTAAAATAACACTGCAATGTTATAAAGAAGCAAACTTTTCCTATTACAAGCACATTCCAATGTACAACTTTCGAATATTAAACCGATTTATTTTTGCCAACCCACTGCTATGAATGGGCCAAAGCTTTCATATATATAACTGTACACACAAAACCAATTTGGGTAGTAACTCCCCTCTGATTCGGTTGTATTGCGTAAGTACCTACCTGGTTAGGGTTGCCAGGTGTCAGACTTAAGCTGGACATGTCCGGCTTTTTAAGACAATATTTCTATATCCGAGTTTACGGGCCTCTGTTAGTATTTTTATCTATTGTAGGAGCTCGAGCGAGCTAAGCAAATCTATAATTTATGTAATTGTATATAAGAATAAATAAAGATAAAACAGGTTTTTTGTGAAATAAATTTTCCGCTTCAAAAAAATCATCCGGCTTTTAAAACTAAATGTCCGGACCCCGGCTATATTAAATTGCGCCAAGTTTGGCTTTTAAATTTTAAAGCCTGGTAACCCTATACCGCGGGTTTACCCACCAACACATTTATACAAAGTACAAGAACATTTCAATGGATCACTGGCCGTGACTGGTGAAATATTTTATTCGTATTTTATTTTATTATTACTGTTCCCGTCCATTGCCAGTTTTTGGATGATGGAAATGTCATCGTGTGAAACTTAATCCCTTTTAAATTTGGCGTTCGATCAATTAATTATTTTTGTTAGTACAGAAATTTTAATAGAATACGGGAGTTATGAAACTAAATATTTAGTTGAGTTACCAGGGAGGCTATTATAAACTATTATTGCTAGTCTGCTAAATTGATGAATGAGGCAACCTAAATAGGTTTGATTGTCCGATCACTGTCTTTATTTATAAAGTTCACATTACACCTACGGATAGCAAATAAGTTAGTCCGTCCTCAGTATTAATGCGACAAAGAAAAAGTTTAATACTACGTTTAATAACTCGGCAACGCAAGTATAAATATAAAACCTAATTAAATGAGTGAAAAGGTAAACTTAATTCCGTCGACTATTAAAGTTAACTGTTCTCCGCTAAGGCCGCAGACTACAATATATACATTTAATATTACAATATAACTGGCACCTTATCAGAGCTGTTTAATTTGCATCTTAAGCAACAAAGCATCCCAATTACAAACTGAACAACAAAGCGCTACGAGAACATTGTCAATCCAAAATTCACTGGCATTGTTTTAAAGCGCCGAATTTACAATTGGATTTAGCATATCAAACTCAGATTCCATGTAAACTACGGCGGGTGCATCATGCGTCAGTCCGCGTCGACGGGTACTGCTCAATAAATGTCAGGCTGAAATGGAATAAGCGTGTTCACGTTTATTGTGTGCCTCGTGATACGAAGCCTGTATCGTTTTATACAAGTATTTCGAAGTAAACTGGATATTAAAAAGTTGCCACAAATATCGTTTAACTAATTTGCCACTAAGCTATTTAATAGTCAGTAAAAGCTTTCCTTCGAGGCGGTTCCGGCCATTTCTATCTTTGTCTCCGTCCATCAATGTCTGTTGAGCAATGAGCCGACCCACCGTTCGCAATAAGGGCTGGTTCGGCATCCGTGAAATGAAATGCAAGGAGACTCAATTTCCCGTTGTCTCCCGGTTAGAAAGATCAAATCCTGTAACTGCCAGATATAAAAACTTTGCGAGACGCCCGCGTCAGGTCGCCCGCGCCCTCCGCATAGATAGGTGAGGTCCCTTTATAAAATATAAATTATTTAAGCCTCGTTATTCTCGGAAGGGATCCTTTGTCGTTTGTTTATTACCAACATTTATTTATTGGAATATTCTTGTAATACGAAAGGGATTGTAGTTTCGTAACTGAGTGATACATTTCTATGACGATTCGGTGAAACTTTTAATAGATTTATTATGTGGTGTAGTCTTTGGATTGTAAAGTTCTTTTGTTACCTTTTACATTCAATTAAATATTCTGTGTCTCGAATGTACATATTTAAGACTTCAAACAAGCTAAGTAATGTGTATTTAAAGTAAATTGTATTTAACATGCCGTTAAATACAACTAGAATTCCAGTGCCACTGGCTCAATTTTCAGATGCAATCGATAGTAATACATTGCATTGTAATTACAGACAGTACAGATAGATGATATCCGAGTTTCCTGTTAATAATGCGAAGTGGCTAGAACTCCGTTTTATAGATTCCATTAGGTACATATCATGTAACATCTGCCACTTCATTACACAGACACAAACCATAGTTAGTAGGTAAAGTTTTGCTACACCTTTGTTAAACTAATATCATGCTTAGTATTATTTTATAATGTCATTTAAACTCATGCAACTTTATTTATCTTTTGTATTTATTTAATACGAGTAGTACACAGTATATGTCAAATGTAAGCAAAGACACGCATTTTGTAAATACTACGAGTAAGTAGGTACGTAATTTTTGTTAGGACGGCTAGCCTTGTATGCTGTTTGTAAGTTGTACATATGAAAATGTATCGTTCAAATGTAACTAAATGTTCTTCTTAACAGTGGCGTGTCTAAGGCTTTAAAACAGGGAAAGCCCAGTTATATTTTTGATTTTGAATGGCTTCAGGTGGCTAAACATTCGTATTATCATAGCGATTGTGCAAAAAAATCTCACATTATCCCTACTACATTACAGTATGACGTGTAACCCACTAACCCACAAAGTAGGCACCTGCGCGGTCACGTAGGGCCCTACTAACATGTCATTCAACAAACCCTTTGTCGTCTGACTGAAGACAGAATGTTATTATATTTTTCATTTTTACTCTACTAAAATGGTCTTCGATCCCTTGTCAGTGGATCATTGTCAATGGAAATAATGCTTTATGGATATTTACTTCCCGTATATTTAGCGAACTGTCACAACCTTACTTTTCATTTCGGATTTTCGATGCTTTCTATCGATTAACGTTACGAAACACTATAATGGAAATTAAATTAGTTGTAAAATGTAAAATCTCATTTCATATCATATTTTGTTGTTTTGAGTAGGCAACGAGTTGTATTATCGCAATTTATTCCATAATCAAGAGTTCTTGTCTATTGATAAATATCGCAAAGTTACAAAGTAAATTAAATCCTAATCTCCGCGAGCAATCCACCTAAAAATTAAAGGATTAAAAAGGAATTTATAGTATAAATTGAATCACCGAGTTGTAACTCTGTTAGGGACTCTCGTATTCGAAGATAAGTACCTACCGTCGATTTTGTACGATGACGAGATTAAAGCGAATTAAAATTCGAATTGGTAAATTATGATGAATGGATGCATAATTGGGTAGATAAAAGTTTCGAAACTAGAGTTAATTTAGATATGATTATACCTACACGATATAATTATATACATATAATTATACACGTTGTCGTTTTATAATTCTGTGCTATTTAATCTGAAACTTCATGCTCATATTGCGCCATTGAGTGGTGTGGCTGAAGAAAAATAAGGTAAATCTATATAATGGGAACCCTATAAATCAATTGTGTAGATACTTATTTCGTATATCCTGCTAATGAGCCGAAACGAGCGTGACAGCCAATCGTATGTGTCACTATCACCCGCCTGCTATCTGCACAAAACCAGTAAATATAACGGAAATATAATTATATTGGACTGTGTTGGCCATTAAAAAATCCAAACCTTTACAAATAAAAACAGAAAATAAAAATTCTAAACCTTTAAATATTAGACCAATATCAGACGTCAAGTCGTAGAGAGACAATGAAACGCAAAATATTAGTGCTTGTTTAAAGAATAATATTCCTAAGCTCAGCCTTATAAATGTAATTGAGACCGATAAGTAAGATTTAAGTAGATACTTAACTATAAAAGCTTTCTAATAAATACAACTTTTATTCAAATATACGGTGTGTTTAGATATTCCACGTTGCGGTAACACAAAGGGATGAGGGTCACCCACATATTAGTCCCAGAAAATGGGATGGTGCAAAACACAATTTTTCATTGTCACGTGCCCATACTAAAACACATTACAATACTTACCAGCTTACATTTTTAACGTGATAATCCTTTAATGGAGAAACACTACAATTAGGAAAATACCTTTAACGCACCTAGATCTACCGCACTGACAGTAGAATTATTTTTTGTGGCAGTGGCATTAAAAGTTTGTTATACAAATAAGTAATTAGTAATTATATTTTAATGTGACTTTCAATATGAAACGACTCCTAGCCATAGGTTAATAACTTTATCTATCTGTGTAATGATCTGTTCTGTACTAAAATTACAAATATTATTATGCTTAACAATTTTTTTAACAGAAAAGCAAAAGTAAATAAACTGTAAGTATTAAATTATATTTCTCACCGACATTAAATTTAAAAGTGAACTGTAAATAAATCTCAATATCAATTTAAAATTCGCGGGAGCGCGGTGCCAACGTTTCGTTTGCAGAGACCCAAAACACATATTGAAATATTAATTAAACCTTCACATGGAATGATAAAGCACGTAGTTCAAAAAAAGATTAAGCTCTGCGTAGTAGCTTCTCCCGTTTTTCCGCAAATCAGATTAACTGGACTAGAATATTTTTATTGTTTGAATATTAATTCTATTTTTACAGAACTGAATGTATTAACTGGTTAGCAGTCTATGGAATTTTAAACGAAGTTTTATTAAGCTACAATTTATTCTACATACAGTATAGGAAATATTAAAATATTAATGACGTATCTAGCTAAAAGATACAATTTAAGTTGCTGATCTAATTTTTATTGAACAGAATTCTTAGATTTAAATTCCTCATGCGTTTATAATATTACATTGAAGTTAATAGATAAAATTGTTCTCCGTTTTACTACTATTTTTCTATGAAGTCTCTTAGGTAATTAAACAGTATTACCACTTCATTGCCCAAGCCTCGACGGCGGGTCCATTTTATGATTGGGTTCTCATATG
>DWQK01000973.1:0-17479 GCA_018231225.1 Noctuana stator
TATGCTCCAGGCCTTCCCCGGTTGTGGGGAGAGACCCGTACCCAGCAGTGGGACATAAAAAGGGTTGAAGCCATGTATTTCCAAAGGTCAGGTAGAGTATTAGATTACTGGTTTTATGTCATTCATCATATACATATGTACATGACTGAAGGATAATGAGGTAAAGCAAGACCAATCCAGGTAAAGTCACATTAATAAATATTTAGATTACCGCACCTTATTGACCTTCAATTAACAATTTTATTCATCTTATAATGTTACAAGGAAGTCTACCATACTTATTTCAGCTTACAACTTTACCGAATTTAAAAAATATAAATATAAGTTTCCCAATTGTATGATAATAATATTAATAAGTAAATTACGTGAATATACTCGATAAATCAAGTACCCAATTTTGTATACATTATGGAATGAGATTATGAAATATAATCTAATCCCAATATTCATTGTGGTCCCTATTCAGACAGGTGTTAATTTCCCACCGACTATAGCAGCGGTCGCCGAATATAACATAAGCATGATTTAGTTGATAGATGACGTTGGCGAGTCCTGGCGAAAATGAATATTAAGCTTATTATGACGTGACTGGCGGCCGCAATTTAGTAAAATGAGGAAGTTCGAGCGTCATGTTATGCCGGTATTGGAAGTAGGTAACTAAAGCAAAGTAAAGTATGTAAGTAAAGCAGAATAAAAGTTACTAAAATAATAAAAATTACAACCTTTCACCTTTAGGCGCAAAAATGATTAAATTCTCTAGAGGCGGTGTGCGAATCAAAAAGCGCTTATAATTGAAATTTAATTTATTTATTTTTATCACCTTCGTCTAGGGGTTACCAAGGTTTTAATTTCACTAAGTCAATTTGGCATTTCAAATTACATTATCTACCAGTAAACCTTGGGAGATGGTGACAGTTTAGTGAATACCTACGTACAGTAGAAAAGGTAATTAATAGTGATATGCGGTCAGAAACGATCTTATTTACATCAAAATCCAATACGTTTATTGTAATTTAGAAAAAAGGGAAACATTACGGACCGATTTTCTCTAAATGCGTCATACGCACGTAATTAGATTCACATCATCTGTAAACAATACGATGACGACAGTCATAAAATCGAAACCTTCTTTTAGAATATACTTTGTAACAACTCAAAATAGCTGTGAAATCTCAGAGCATTTATTTGTATCCATTTGGTATGAAGTCTTCTATTTATAAATACTAGTCAATAATTTCTTTTAATCTTTGACAGGCTTCTTAAAAGTGTCAAGTGAGTTAGTTAGAACCTCTGAGGTACGTGTTTTTGGTTGTATGTATTTAAACTTTAGTTGATGTGTTATATTATGTAATTATGATATTTAAAATAGTTTACTTATAACACAGAGCACAAAAAATTTTCTTACAGCCGCGAATTTCATTTTGGACTCCAGCAGACCAAAAACTCACACATAACAAGAATTGAATCAAGTTACGATTTTGTTTCCGCTACATTTGTATTATGCTTGTTATTTTCTAGTTACCTATTTGGCGCAAGCAGAAACAACCTTTCCTTAACGAGGGTGACATTTAAACAACTGCCTCATAACTCCACACTCGTAAATACACACACACGTGTAAGATAACGTTTAGTTGTCATTAACGCCTACGTGAGTTTTGTTTTGTAAAGCAAAAAAGTTCTATGATCATTTTGTTGTAATATAATTATTAAGTATTTATTGTTGCAAACCTGTCGCAATGTCACAACTATTCGGCTTTCATGAGTGTTTTTGTAAAGTTTTTCCGTAGCAATAACAATAACGACAAATGAAATCCTGATGCATAAATACAGCTCTTTGAAGCGTCTATTTATTTACCCTAGACCTACTCGTAGTTATAGTTACAAGTATCATATTTATTTAATCTCTTAAGATAGCTGAAGCATGGGCTCGGGCTATATGTTCTGATGTAGAGACGACTCTCAAGTTTCTAGAGTCCATAAGTATATAATATTAAGTAAAATACATAATATGTAATTAAAGCTACTCATTCATGGATAAACTTGACTTATAGAAACAATCTACTACGAATAACACTCAACTTCATTCATCATCAGGGACGGAACAAGTTTTGTATAACAATTTAAAGTAAGCTGCTACTTTCCTTAGTTTCATAATTTAAATGACCTTTATAGTATCGCAATATTTTAAAGCTTTACTCTATTTTAGTTTAGTTTCGTCTTCTACCAAAAACTGAAATGTGAAAAGAACTAAATTCGCTACAAATGAGTATTCGTCAACCAGCTTCGCTAAATTAAAAATGAAAATAATCCCTCGATAAGAATACTAAAAAGTGTAAAACAATACTTATCAGACCTTTAAGTTGACTTAAGTAGTAATAGCTTATTTAATCCAGGCCTCGTTGCTTCAAAAGACGGCTAAAGTTTTTCTCATTCATTATATTTTATCGTCCGGTGAGGCTTAAAGGTAAAATACCTTTCTAGTAATTTATAATTTTTAGTTTTCTTGTCAATGGTTTTTTAACTTTATTTTATTTTATTTCATGTAACATGTGTTTTCTGCTATATTCATATAATAGACAAACTACGATCGTTACATTCAACACATGATCATAAGTTACCTGATAAGATTATATACCCAACCTATTTATTAAATATCACAGGTCATACAAACTCACAATTAAAAGTTAAAAGAAAATCTGCTGAGTTCTTTGTTACATCTACAGTTGCAATAAACTTCCATCCGAGATAAATTTCTAACTAAATAAAATTAGAAAGAAAAGTTTAACAAAGAAAATTGCAATAGGAAGCGCAATCCAGGCGACAGTAACTGTTAAAGCAAATCTTGTGAAGGTCAATGCAAAGTGCCGAGAAAAGAACCATACACTTCGGTTGAAATCCAATTTTATCTCTTAAATTGGGGGAGTAAATACATTTAACTACATTTTTTAAAGTAAGTGATACCAAAACATTGACAGCCTAAAAATTTGTCGTTAAAATATAATTTTCAGTTCTGCAACGTTATTTTTAAAGTAAATATTTTACCCGTCTCTATAGAAATTTTGCATGTTTATTCGTAGAATAATAAATAACTCATTGACTTTTTAAACTAGAATAGCGGTAACCTGTCTTAGTACTTACTCCATGGGTAAGTAACCCTTTCGTGCTATTGTATGTCGTTCGTTCCATAAAGTTCAATTACTCCGTGCCTATTTTTAGCTTAAGAATACGAAAATGTTTAAGGAAAAAATATTGTGCGCTATTTTCAGTCGCCGCTTACTGCTCACCGATAATCTAGTTAGGAAAAAGTTAAATGCTAGAAACTTTAAGCGCGTCTGAAGGAATCCGTCTAAGATTGAGCGAACTCTTTCTCAGCAGACGATCGCGGTACTGTTGCAATTTAATCGCATCTTAGCAGAAAGTCTGGAACGGGCAAAGTTTTGTGCTGACATTCTTACATTAACATTTGCTTCATGCTTGGTTTTTCTATAAAATTTTAGCACACAATAATTCACAGTAGACCCGCAAAATGACAGTTAATACAACAACAAACATTTTATTTTTACCATAGTAGCACGAATTAACAACACATTACCCTATACCCACATGATGCTAGAGTAAGACTGTTGTCTATATAGTAGTTTAAGATAAGAGATGCATATCGGATAGATTTATGTAGATAAACTAAAGAGTGCACGAGATGAGAGTGGAGTGAAAATTATTTTGGTAGGTTGGCGCCTGGCACCGGTTCAATCGGACGGCCGCAGCTACAGTTTCGCGGTGTGTCGCCTACGTGTTCGATCCGAGCTTCGGCTCAACTCGACACACCCGAAAATACTTTATGCTTGTGAAACGTTGTCAGTAAGAGAAATTTTTATGAACTCATTTCTATTATGGCTTTGCTCAGCTGCGAGCACTCTATGAGATCCAAATACTTCGCCGCTTCGTAACAAATATGCAAAAGGCCGATTACGTCAGCAGTCAGCAATACTTTATGCCAACTGAAATACGAATAGGTACGTATATTTAATGTAGGAGTAGTAGGTATGCATCGCAATTCATTTATTCGCCATAAAAGGTCATGTACCAAATATAGAACATTGGTATCTATTTATTTCCATCCTAAGCATTTGAAGTGTATTTGTATACATGCTCGTAGTATTTCTGATTGTAAATGCATTTTTTAATAATGTTTCGAAAGAAAATGAAAACAAAAGTTGAATATAAAAATAGGACTACAAAGAAATATTTGAATTTGATATCACATTTTCCGCCAACGTCGAGACCACCTTTGCTTCGATTGCTAGCGATTTAGCCGCCGCACTAGTGCTTTGCGTAAATACATGCAGCGTTCTGAAGCCGCTTGAACTTTGCCACATCAGAATATATTTCAAGCATTGTCGCAATTTTGCTTTTTCAGTATTTCATATTTATTTTTAAACACTTTTATTTAATATTTAATTAAAAACTAACAAATCTGCTTCGTGGTTGTCGTGACTAAAAATAATTTATGTCATTATGCAAGCAGCAAACAGGCAGACAGGCCATCTAATGGTAAGCGATCATTGTAGGCAATGGACATTGACAATATCAGAGGAATGACCAATATGTTTTGAAGGAGACCTCTTTTAGCACAGTGTCATAATCCTAGCAGAAATATTGTTCCATAATTTAGACGTACGAGATAGGAATGAAAGTCTAAAACGAACTTTGGCTTTGGGTGCATGGTATAGTTCTTGTGTCAAATTGCTTTAATTCATGTACACCTTGTAATTTTAATCAAGCAAAAAAATTTATTTATAATTGGTCCTGTTACCTACCAAAGACAAAGTCGGTATTCGTAAAATATTATTATGTCTTCGGTATGTATAATTCATTTCTATGATGTACACAAGCATACGTCAAAAAAATAGAGCATAAAGATATCCGATTCTCTCATCAGTGCATATTCTTTTACTCGGAGTGAGTGCTATTAAATTGTACTTAAAAACTAAATAATTAAAATCTTAACAAAATATAAACAGCTACAAGACGGCACTGTTACTATATAATCGCTTCACTACGGCGCGGAGCATCGCGTGATCCTAACTTCTTTAATTCTTAGAGATTATTACTTTAGTAATAATATACCAACTTTCAAAGACTAGCGCTTTACTAAGTTTAGACCTTTTACACTTTAACTTATAAACTTCGTTTTTTGTAATCTTGGTACGTTTTGCCGCCCGCATTTTACTACCAGTTATTGCATTTATAACTAAGAAATTTGATTAAATTTATCCATAATTTTCTCCTTTTTATGGCCCTATCTATATTATATAATGAGTTTATTTATTAAACATGATAAATTTTTAATTACTTATAGTTAAAACGCGCTAAATACGCGGCGTAGGTGAAGCTTTAGAGAGAATAACTAAACAATGGTTGTTTGTAAGACCTTAATGTGGTAAATAATTAAATACGAGTATATTGTATGATGATTTCACTTTAGAATATTAATAAATATGAATATTTAAAATGTTATTCCGTTAAAATGGTTTTATTTTCGTAGATGTGAAATCCTCATGTGAACGTAAAGTCACAATAATATGATTTTGGTATATTCTTTTATGCTTGAAATATGAAATAAAACTGTGTTAGTACTAGGATGTTGAAAATTGCTTTACAAATACGTGGATGCTTTTCAACGACGTCGTTTTCTGCTACAGATATAAGTATTTGAATAAGCTGAATTTAAGATCTCTACAAAGTAGGTACCTATCCATTTCACTTTTCTATAACAGTATAAGTTGAAATACCTAAATATTAAAGTTCAAAGAATATTTTAAACGCAACAGTTTAAACCTCAACCCAGACTAAATTACTAGCTGCAGGTACTCAGCTGGGCATTGACACTTCTGTTCAAGCTTTTAAAATAACTTCCAATCTTGTTTAAAATAAGAGGAAATTAGGAACCTCTGCAGATAATTAAGGAACATTCAATTAAGGAAATTCAAAAAACTGGAAACGATGCACAGGTCATATAGAGCAACTGCTATTACAACGTATCGTAAACTGCCACGGGTAATCGCCGCTATATTTCACTTTTTGTAATTGAACGTGGAGAAAAAAAGGCATAGTTGGCTAAAATGTCCACCGGCGGCAGTACAATAGCAACAGGCGGTTGATTAAATCAGTTGTACGATATTGTATGATTTTGTCGGCGTGGATCCGCTTTCTAGGCTTTTTAGTAGCTCTAAGATAGATTGTAGACACCATCTATCACCCACGCTTTGCCTGCATAATTTTCGAATCGCTATTGTAACAGAATCTTTTGAAATAAATCCACGTTCGATTGATGATTTTGATCAATCATTTTACACAGTTATAGGTAGGTAATGAGAAATCTGAAATAATGTCAATTTCCACAAGTACTTGTTGGAATATATAATGCTTAGATGCTAGATTAATTGATCAATCAATCAATCAATCATATAATCGTAATAGTTTCAATATTACATAGTTATTTGAATTATAGTAATATATGGTACATTACGGGTATTAGCTAATCTACAACAATTTACTTTCATATAAACTATTACTAGCCTTAATACCTCATTTATACAGTTTATTAATATAAGCAATATAATATACTTCTATTTAACGTCCAATTTTCCATCAGTAACTCATTATCATTTTTATCTTATCTTCCAGATACAATTTAATTATAAGTAAAGATATTTTAACAGTGGTGACCAAAAGTCGCATAAATAATGAGAAGTCAAATCAAATATTTAAAAAAAGATAAAAAACGTAATCATATTTTTGGAAATAAAATGAATAGGAAAAGCTGAGAAAGTAACAAAGATCATACTTTTACTCTTTAGGGTTTTTAGCAGATTACAAGAATATTTATAAAGAAAAATTTATTTTTATTCTGGATGCTTTCAGAATTACGAAAAGCTGTTCTGGCGTATTTTGTTGAGAGTCACACAAATTGGCAGAGCACTAAGTTTTTTAATGTTTTTGTTGTTCCAGAATTACTACGTACGAGTATAAAAAATAGAAGCTATAAACATCTGATATATAGGAATGTCGAAGAATGCCAACGATACGAGTACGTTGCTGCCGCAAACGTACCACTTGTTGAAGCTTAAAAAAACCATACATGAAGCGTACTTCATTTTTATAATATAATTTGTGCGCTTTTCACATGCGTTGTCGTCGGGCAGCGTAATAACCTTTCGTTTATCGTTGAGACAACTTTGAGACTAGCTTTAATTTACTTATATTATACAAATTGTGATATAAACCAAGGTATTATATTTGGTAGTAACAATAGAAATTTTGAAAAGATTGAAAAGCCCACGTTTTTATTAATACGTATATTTATTAAGTAATTATTAAATGCATGATTTAACATTTATTAAATATTATATATAACGGTTTCTTAGCTTGTTTGTCTTTGCCCGTCTAAAATGTCAACACAAGAAACATTTGAAATAAATGTACGATAATTGAATCGACGCAAATTTAACGTTCATAGTGATGTTTTGCCAAAAAACATTACAGGCGAACGGCCCGACATTTAGGTTTTGATTTTACAATCTATCTGAAATGTACTATGTAATAAATAATATTGTGTACAGTGTATGTGTTTAATTTTGGCACTTGCGCCAGCGGCGGCGATCCGAGTGCGTACAGTGGCAACCGGCGACCGCTCGGGGAGCTCGGTTCAGAAACCGGAGAGTCAACGCAGTCCGCTCTGGCGCACACCACGCCCTATCTTCCCGCACTTTCCCATCGCGTAACAAACGTACGTGCTCTACATAAACCGTAACTTATAACAATACAAACACCGTCGTTAAATATGAATTCTATTATTTACTACTAATCAGTGATGAAGTCTGACGCATACCTACAGTATGAGTAAGAAGCCAAAAGATGTAAAAAACTAGAATTAGTGCAGTGTTTCTTGTAAATCATTATTTGTTAGTTTATGACTGTACTTTAACTAGATTTAGAAGATAAGATCGGTGAGTAAGTTATAACGTTTTATTATAGGCTTACTACGTACCAACGTATTAAATCAAACCAATAATGATTAGTATACTTACAGTGTTTTTGTAATAGCATTGAAAGTCAAAACTATTTAATTCAACGCTGTTCAACGCTGGAACGGAAGGTCACACATGTGAAATTTTCCAATAACTTAATAACTTTATGTAACTAACTCATAATAAATATTAACTTATACAATGATAAAACTTAATTCAAACTTTTTTCCTGTCCCTGTTAAATTATTTATTTTATTTATAGGAAAATGCTCGTCTTCATGACAGACTGTGCCTTTAAGACCTTGTTTTGTGTACAAAGGTTGTATACTGACCCAAACTATCTGTGTAAAAATTATTAAATTGAATCAATAAATAACTAATAGTTATTATAGTGTTTTTTACATAGCTGAATTATTTTTATAATATTTATAATAGCTAACGACATACTTTTGCTTAATAAACACACTGTCAGATATAAAATAAATTAATTAATTAAAGTACCAGATAATATTAACAAGCCGGTTTATAATTTATAACTATATGAATTATTATTGATATAAAGAAAATAACGACCATTATTACATAACAGTAGTTACATTCTAAGGCATAATTTTAATATCTGCGGATACTAATACACCTTTTGTTAAGATATTTAATTATAGAAATAATGAAAATGGTGGCACTGATTTTTAGATATTGAGAACAACATTGAAATTAAATACACTTATTAGTTTTTAAAATCTGTAGTGTTGTAATTATATACATACTTTTTAAGAAGGCAATATATGTAGCCTACAAAAATATTAAAAAACCAACTTAATTAAATATAAATTACATTTTATACTTACTCTGTGTATGAGTAATACGTTCGCGTCCATGAACGTAATTTACTGAGAGTAGTTATTGAAGATCATGATAAATATTTTGCGGTAAACATTAGCTATATATTGAAGGTGAATTGTGTAGTAAAATTTGACCGTGCATAAAATTTATTAATATATATTGCCTGCTGCATGTATGTAGTCAATAGTACAGTCTAATTTTATAGATTGTTTTACATAGACAACCAATACAATATGGGAATTCATTGAGAACTATCTACCTATATTTTCTAATATTATTTTATAGTTAATATGCAGATATTTCAGGTGACCTGATGGTCAGTGATTATTGCTCTGTGGTCACTAGCAACTCTGTACTAGTGTGTGTCTATAAGTTCCAGGGAAACGTACAAATAACTGAACTGAACTGGTTGAAGATTGACATGAACATTATGAATTTGGCAGTTATAGCCTTGATCATGGTCGACCACGCTCCTCTATTCGTATTAGAGACGTTTCGGTTGTTGGCCAACCTGAGTCATATGTTTTCATAATATAGTTATTAACAACTAAGGCCAACGGTTTAGCATAGTATTTTGATTATTATATGCCTCTTTACAATGTATATACTTACACATATATCGTGACACAATAAAATAAAATATTTTTAGGAAAAATGACTGGCTTTAAGCTGCCCTATGTATATGTTAGGTACATAGAACCATAAAAATGGGACTTACATACTTAAAAATAAATTATTGAAGACTGTAATTTTTGGCTTCAAGTCGATTTATGAAAACTTTTGTTGTAAATGCTTTTTAAATGAAGCTTAGTAAGTATTCGGGAACAATGTAATTTCTTCTAGTTATTTTATACCTATACTCGAATATTAAGGCCATTAGTTTACGTTGTCATGTTTTAATAATAGTCCATAATGGTTCGTAGTCCGTCGGTCGTTAAAGTTAAAATATTAATATCTATGATGTTCAAATAGGTATAGATGCAGTATCCGCTCTGTGTTTTGACAACATAAAACTAAGGTAATTACCCGGCCTTGAGTTAATTACATATCAGTGCACGCCAGGACTACACGTTGTCGTTGTGAAATTTCAGCTTGTAAATATGTGAATACTTACAATGCCCTCATGTGTTTCTAATAGATGTAAAAAAAGGAAAATATATATCTATGCGTATGACCTGTCTACAGGTAATATGTCATTGATTAATAGGACATATAAGCATTAAAGCAAGCCTTTTTGCTTTGCGTTTACGATGCCGTTTACGTAAGTAAACATTTATTAGAAAAAGTTGACACACGTGACATGGAAAGACTACAATTACATTTACGCAATCAAACATTTGGAACGTTATTAAAACTTTTTCTCGCAAGAATAAAAACCAATAAAAGAAAAAAAGGACTTATTAAAAGGTTCAGTTCACTTTTGTTTCTCTTACATTAACAAAAAGTAAGAGAAACAAAAGTTTAGCAAAACAAATGCAAAGTACCCCCCAAGTATAAACAATGCGCACAGTCCTATTGGTGATCAAAAGGTTTCGAACAATATGAGTGTTTAATTGAAATTTTCTTTTCACAACTTTTAACAAACTTTGCATTTACAATTTTTCTTAAGAGTGGAGAAATCACCCTTTATATAACACTCGATTCGAAGAAGGCTTTTTGTAACCTATGTTTTTGTAGGTATCCTTACATCCACATCTTAATCTTCTTCTATCTTATACGGATAGAAGTGGTCTGTAATTAGTCTGTTATTATACAAATAAAAATCAAACTGGTTATTTAGACTTTATCTTTATCTCAATTTTCTTCAGCCCACTGTCTACCCCATTGAACCTAAGCATATAACTTTGAACGGCGTTTTTTTTTTATAATTAAGATTAACACCAACAAAGGAATTTTGAAAATAAATTTATTTTAACTTTACCCGTCTATATTAACTATTTCTACTCTATTACATTTTACAGTTCAGTGAATGAAACATATAAATAAACAAAGCATAACTAACCATATATATACAGTATACAGAGTGTAATCGTTAAGTGTGCACAGGCGATTATTATGTAACTGTTACAGATATCAAAAAACTTTAAACTGATATCAAAAGTACTTTACCTAATGAGTAAAATGACAATAATAACTTTTTAAAAATAAAACGAGAAATATCCAAAAATATTAACATTAAACACTCTCATACATTTTATTTCTTAGTACCTAAGTACAAATTGTGTATTTAAAGCAGATGTATGAAGTGACGAAGATGTTCCTTCTCATATTTGAAATCGGTAAAAAAGGTATACCTATATATCGTGTTTCCAAGATTCCTACAATAATTTTAATAACTACACGCCACACGCCGCTTCCAAGCAAACAGGAATACACAATATTTTAAGTTACGTTAATTCGTTTTATAGTGGTACAAGCTATCCTGTGACTTTGTCCAAGTAGATTTACATACCAGTACATTTACAAAAACTGGGATAGAAAAATAAATTTTGCTTTCAAACTAGATAATGTTGTAACGATTTAAATTTCAAATGCTATCTTTATTTCAAATTAGTTTTTGCACTTGATACAAAAACACACTTAGAATTATAATATTTTGATGAAATCGTTGTTAACGTCATCTTTATTATTTGCAAACAAACGTATTTCTAGAAATGATAGCTTTGATACAAGTATCATCATGATATCGTATAATAAAAGAAAATCCCCCGCAGCGTCTGTTGTCTGTCTGTCTCTCTGAACGCGATAAACTCCAAAAATAACGTACAAAACACATTTTGTAGGGTTTTCACCAATGGACGGAATGATTTATGAAGGTTTAGGCGTATAATTCATTAAGGTTTTGTGTAAATTGGCTGAAATATGACGATGATCGTTGAAGATGTTGGAAAAAATCACGCCGACTAGGACCCTTACTGGCGCCGCCTAAACGTTGGCAGGTATAACTACAAAATGTTCAACTGAATTGAAAAACATAAAACTTCTCTAAAAAAACTCCCAAGCATAATAATATGTGTAGGTATCTAAATAAATATTTATTTTTAAACGTCTTTAACGGACATAGCGATTCTTATTTAAATAAATGTGTTAAAAAAAGGTAAGCACTTAATTTTGATCAAAGCTGACATTTACACAATTTAAATTATGTTATACATAGATGTATATCTTGAAAGATATCATAGAATTAAAAAAGAGTTCCCTTTTACTTTTAAGGTTGCTACGCAATGTAAAATTTGATTAACTTGTTTAATGGTAGAAAAAAACGGCGAGCGACCGTGGCAGACGTGGGCGACGAGGGTCTTAGCCTAGCATGTTACTTACCGACTCAACGCGACACGAAGTCAAACAGTATTTTTTTTGTTAGTCACCCATTTGGTCTAGACAGAAATCAACTCTCTAGACCCAGTCACGGGCATTAGCTAGCACCTATCGTATAATTATGTTTATTATATTGCTAGGGCACGCATAAGCCAACAATTGGATTGGATTTAGAAAATAACATATTTATTCACACCTGTTTCTTTACAAAAACTACTTATCTCCGGTTTGATAACATCGCTAAAAATGTACTACCAAGTACATATTTTGCTACAAGCATTCGTCATGTTTGACGTCAGCTATATCTGATTCTGCTTTAAGAATATTGTTCGTTCGTAACAAACTTTTGATGTTTGTGAAATGTCACCTAATTATTTACGTTACACAGTAGATTATATTATATTATAAAGCGGCAAAGTTTAATAATCGGCGGGATAAAGACTTGAGACTGCAGTCGAGGTTTTCCATTTCATATTCAAAATCGTTGTCTGTTTTTCAGTGGTGAGTTCCATTGTCAGTGCAATCTGAAAGGGTACGGGTTTACCTCTGCCTGATAAACTCAATGTTGTGATCAAAAAGCTAAATCGATGTTTACCTACGTTCTTCAATACAATTTCATAGTATACCTACATGTAAATAACACAAAATCCAAGTACTTATACAGACTTTATCATTTCATATATAAGTAAGCAAATGCACAATAACGTGAATAAAGACCCAAATACTAATAAAAATATAGATATTTTATGGAACCTTGATGTGTTGAACACTTTTTGTGTAGGATTTATTCTTTATTGTCCTTGAAATAAACAGCTTAAAAAGTCTGCCTTGAACGATATTATAAGAAATGGCATATAAGTTTCCGTAACATTGCCAAGTAGATCCCACACAATCGTACCGGATTTTCATGATTTAGAGACAATAATTGTCCTTATGTAACTGAAAAAATTAACCTAAATAGGAGAACTGGAAGAAGGCATTCTTTAGCAGAACTTTGTTCGTTCACTTGAATTATTATCCAAAATTTAGATTGGTAAATCAATTAAATTTAATTTTATAAATTCATGAAATAAAATTTGAACTTTCAATTTAATATATACCTAGAACAGGAAATTATATTTAGTTATTTGTACATTTTTGGTTTAGGTATCTAAATTTGGTATAAAGACTCAGCATCACTTACATTATATATATACTCTTAATTAAAAGGAGAGTCGATTAAAATATTGCGTATCTTAGCAGGTAACTGTGTGATAGGGGAAACTCTACATAGCATGCTTAATTAATATTCATGGTAATCCGATGACGCCATTATAGACTAAGTGCTTATTTAAAGCAATTGATGGTGGTTGCGTAAAGTTTATTAAATATTTACACACAAGTGGCTCGTTAGACATTGAATATAATTTAGAGTAGGTTTACCAATGTTCAATAAAAAATCCTTATTTAGCTAATCTGATAAGCCTAAGTGAATCCATTACATATATTATATTGAAAATAATAGATACCTACAGATTGGCTGTATGTTCACTCTAATTGGTGCTCATTTTTCCTTATACCTATAAGAAATAAAAAAGAAACGTTTAATCTGTTTTCTTGCCAAGTCTTGCTACCTGTTGAAACAGTTATCTGTGGTTTAAGCAACGAGAGATATTTTTTCATCCGTGGTAATTCACATTGTGGGTTTTTATTCTATATATCTAATTATTAAATAAAATTAATAACGAGATTAAAAGTAATATGTAACAAAATGTCTTTTTACTAATGACTATCAAAATCTCTTGGAATAACAGTGACCCATTTGAATAACGGATCAAAATCCAGTTTAGATGATAAGTTAAAATAGCAACGCCCACGGGGCATCTATCAAAAATTATATAAATCTCGCGGGCAAATATTTTAGGTCACCGTTCACCGCTGGCTGTATAAAAATAAATACGTGTCCGGCTGCGACGGCCAGCGCTCGGCAGTACGACAGCGATTCGCGACATCACGACATTTACATATCTATTGCACTTTCTATTTGTGATTTCACACCCGCACTCGCTTTTCCAGCCGTCAGCTGACGGCAACAACTTAAAAAATAAAAGGTAGTGCATATGCTCTATCATTTGTTTTCATTCCCACTCAGGGAACAGTACAAGTTTAAGTTCAGTAGGTACTTTTTAAGTGACTGCACGGGCCGGGACTGGCTTATTAATACGAACAACGAGTATGGTCTCATATTCGAGCACATTCGTGTAATTGATATGATTGATTGATTGTTAATTTACTTCAAAATCGATTGATCGATCGATCAATCGATTTTGTGATCGATCAAATGATCTATGTTTATATATTATATTAGTAAAACACAGTTTTTATGAGTAATAGTTTTGTTTAATAAAAATGATGGTTCTCACTGCAATTTTACTCATTTTACGCATTAATATTTCTGACGCTGACATTGGAAATTCGTAAATTTGGTGTACACGAAACAGAAATAATAAACATTTTAAACAATCAATCAATGCAAAAATAAAATTATGTTCATTCCCTAGTTGCCTCGTGGGCTTGAGACTGACAAACAAATCTTTCAAACTAAAAGGCAAAAAAACACAACGGAAATCCAGATTGGCAAAAAAATATAATATAAATAAAAATGTAAGACGTCCAGTACGTCAGTGAACAGCGTGCCAATAAATCGATAAACATATGCTCTTACAACCGGGTAATAAATAAATAAGATTAAGTTTATAAATAAACTAGGTAACCCCCGCGGCTGTGTCAGCGTGAACTGGTAGAATAAGACCGTAGAATCAAAAATATATACCAATTTTCATGCTAGAAAATTATTATAATAACTTTAAACACCCCACCCTCCTCATTTTACCCTTTTAAGACAGGAATGCCGTTCATTTTACCTATACAGATAATTTTTAATTTAAATACTTCTAAGTCCAGAAATGAGAAAATTCCATATAAAATTCACCTCCTATTTACCCTTTTAGGTAATGAATTTCTAAAAATTCTTTAGTGGTCACTTACATCATGAAAGGAACCCACCCCTGTGCCAAATTTAAAGTCTCTAGGTACATCGGCTGTGCGCTGATATATAAGTCAATGAGTCAGGTTTGCCTTTTATTTAAATAGATTAAAACACTAATATAACGATTGATGAAAATGAATAGCGCTCACATTTACTCAACTAAATCAGATACAATGGATACTACAATCGCAAGGGAAATTAGGTAAGTAATAATTTGTTCGCACGCGATATTATCCATGCTAGTCAAATAAAATACATCTACGAGTATTATTAAAATATGTATTGCGACAACTGCGCGGTATCACTAAATTAAAGGTTAGTCATTAATTAAATTTTCGATAAACAATTACCTTTCTCTTAGGTACATACATCAATTTCTTTATAAAATAAACAAATTCTTGCGGATTCGTGGGATTGTGGAGCTTTTTATTAGAGACGTATAATTATGGTATTATCTGTAAAAAAATTACTACCGGTTTACATGAAATAAACACTTACTAAAGCCATAAATTAACGTAATTAAGAACTTTACAGTAGTAGGGTTGTTTAAAAAGTATTTTAAGATATAGTTAAAAACAACACGCACCGTTAAGGCAACCGTAGCGCCAAGTTAGGATTATTACGTATGTAGTAAATGTAGTGCAAACAAAATTTACTGTACACGTAACTTGCAAGGGTTGCCAGGTGTATAAGGTTTACTGAGATTGTCTCAGAATAGGCTGGCTCCTGGGCACATTATCAAAAATATCCCAGACATACTAATACTAATTTTATATACCTTTGTAAATATATTATTTCCTAAAGAAGATATAAGACAATCTCTTTCCACTCGGTAAGTAAGTTTAAAAATGCTTCCATGAAATATTTTATCCGGATACTTTTTTTCATTAAACATTTACAGTTTACAGAACCGTTTTTTATAGTAGTATTAGTAGACCTGTTACCAATTCTTGAATATCTGGTTACCTAAATGCCGGCACCGTTTATCTGAGTGCTCGGAGCAAGTCAGCTCAGCGGGATACAAGCATAACGAGCGATACATGATTTGCTTACCGGGTACAACTAACTATAAACTTTGAAGAAAAACCATTGTACGATACCTATTCAGGTTCCATTCGGTATGTTATTTAAAGTATAAGTCTAAGATAGTTGTTTTTGATGATTTATAGTAATCTACAATGTAATATGTAATTTTTTTGGCCAATAGATTGATGTTCTTAATTGGAATAAAAATGTATTCAAAACAAAACCATCATTTTTTACATGCGTACAAATTTATATAATACTAACAAACTACAAATTTATATAATACTACTTCTACTTTTATAGTAACATATAAATTAGTACTTTTTCCAAACCACCTTACGCTCCAATTTTCTCTTTTTAAAATCATTCGAAGGTGTAAAATTAATTTGAGAGTTACTCAAATATTCTTTAGGTGCCACTGAAAAAAGCCGTAGAGGAAATGATCGTAACAACAATTAGGGAGTTCAGTTCGAGGGGAAAATTAAAATTGACTTCCTGTTGTAGAAGTGAGCAGCCATGGCCGCGGGTGACGTGACCCGCCGCGCCTCGATCACCGCGCCCTCTATGCACCGCCGCCCCTCCGCAAGACGCGGCTCCCTAATCAAGAACCCACAGACGCAATCACAGGTAATTTGTGTTCTGAAAATATTCAATTAGATTATACTTACAGTATATGAAATTGAACCCCAAAGTTCAAAAGCCACCATACTACTTAGCGTATCTCTGAGAAATACATTTTTCAGCGTACAAAAAAATTAATGCTATTTGTCTTTGTCTGTTATTCTTTTCGTTATTCTCATCTCAATTTTATTACGATTAGGGTACATTTTTATATTAAAGATTTTTATAAATAGTTACGGTTAGTAAAAATAAATCAAAACTATTAAATACACGCGTGAGAGACGCCTTTAATGTTCATGCAGTCAGGTTATACAATTCCTTACCACCTTACATCAGAGACTCTGAATCTCTTGATATTTTTGAGAAGCTTATCAAAAAAAATCAATTAAAAATTGGGATATGAGACTTACCTATATCGATTTTTCACCCAGTTAACCCCCGTATTGTATACATACAAATTTATTTTTATACATATACAAATATTTCTTATTTAAAAGTAGTTTAAATGACTTTAGAAAAAAGAATATTCTTATTGTTATAGGAAGTTCCATGGGACATCATCGACCGCTGTGCGTTACCAATAGTGTTATGCCACGCGCTCGCGGTAGTGCTG
>DWQK01000974.1:0-17476 GCA_018231225.1 Noctuana stator
CGGTAGGTACCGAGTTTTTCTGATGAAATAACTCCTAAGGGGGAGAAAAATGGGGGCAAAGTTTGTTTGGGACAACGTAATTCCTTGGTTCCTATATTTTTGATTTTTAAGGCCTGATTTCTCGTCCACGCGGAATACGTCGCGGACATGAGCTAATACACTTATACAATCTTGTACCACATCAGAATAATCAAGCAGTTACGTATCATATATTATTTATGATCCTACCCATATAAAGCTCACGTATTTCCGCACACATCATTAAGTAGGTATATTCGTCACATGCTCCCATTCTATTCAAAGATCAAATTCTCTTTGTCATCTTAGACGCCACAATTCCGTGTACCGCTTTCGAAGCTGCGAGAATTTTGGTGAACAGAATGAGAGAAATTATTGTTACAGACGTGTGGTAAATTCAGACCTATTTCGGGAAGTGTATCTTAAAGATATCTTAAAATAAGCATGTTGATAAAATATTTAGTAACGTTATAATGTTTATGGTGTAGGCGTTAGAGGTCTAGGTCTATTCTCACAACTGGGGAAAGCCTGGAGCATAGTCCACCACGGTGCTCCAATGTAGATTCGTGGAATATTGGAGCTTATTCCTTGGTTGGTCTTTGGTTTATATGTTATTGTTATTTAATTATCTTAAATTTTAGAAAATAAAAGTGGGTTTCTTGCTTTGTATATTGTAATGATAATAATGTACAATACTTGAAGACAATTAAAAGTAATTTATTTTTATTGCTACTTCGTCGTTACATTATAGTAAACTTCTTACTTAATTGGTGGGATTTATGACATCGGAAACTTAATCTTATAAATTATTATCAAAATTGTTCATGCTTACAGCAACATTAGTATCGGCATCTAATAAATGGCACTCTTCGTATTCACCTCTCTTTTCTTCGACTTTCTCAAAATTATTCTTGCAAAGAAAATCGTTATCACACACAAAGTCGTTTCGACCGTCTTCCATAATAGCATCATCAAAACTTGACTCTCGGTACCTTTTATCATTTTCATTCTGATAATTTTGATATCTCTCTATTTCAAAATCTGGTGAAATCGTCTGTCCTTCATTAACTGTTTCTTTACCCAATATATCCTCTGCTTCAATCCCAGCCTGAATGGAAGTATTGGGAATTTCGTTAAAATTAACCCTATTAGTATTTTCATTTTTAATTTCGTATTTTAGCTCGGACATGTCAATGTTCTCGCGGTTTTCTAAAAGCGGCTTTATGTTCATAAGATTAAAGTTTGGAATCATTCTGGCATCCCAGTGGTTATGGGCTTGTTGAGTACCTTCAGAAGGTTCTAAATCTAATTGTACTTCGTCGCCTATCTTCTTAAAGTTTCCAAGGTTGTACTGAAGGGGGATAGAAAAGGAGGGAAGATCAACTTGAGAGTTTTGTCGCGTTGGTAGAGCTGATATGTGGATTGCAGGTGCTTGTTGCTTAGACTTTGACGGGTAGTTCTGGTTGGAAACGTCGGAAAGATTTATGATCTGAGATGAAGAAACTGAAAAGAAAAATTATATTAAAGGTAAGTGATGAGCGAAAAAGCACGAAATATCGATCAATTAAAATTCGAAAGGTAGACAAGAGCCATTATTTTTGAATAGTACCCTATAGTTATGATGTCCCGGAATTCAAGGACAGTTTCTGGTTAGAGAAAGGGAGGATGCCAGGTTGGAAAACCAGTTTGATATTACCGCAAACTAAAGTATTTGAGTACTTTTTACTATCGGATACAATTACACAATGACACATCCTGGATCAATCCTGATCTAAATCTTGCATTTTAGACAGTACCTACTTGATATTTGTAAAAAAAAATGGCGAATGTAGTTTAACAAGTCTTACTCCCAAAATGTCATGGGGCTTTATTCGCTATAACACACGAGATTCCTTATCAATAACGTGTGATTTCATAACACTCTTAAAACATAAACGTGAGTTCGAAACGCACCACACCACCAAAACTATGTAATATACACTACGTATGACGTGTCAATCGTGGAATTATGCGTGGAATTTGCGTCATAGAGCGTGGAATTGAAAAATCATATTATTATTATGCGCGCCGCGTTACGTTTTTTTTAATGCAAATTGAATAAGGCCCTTGATCCTATTTGCGCTTCTAATAAACAATACTAATATTATTATCTTTACCAGGAATTGTGATAAAATCTCTCATCTCCAACGCCAGTGCTGAAGAGGATCGCTGATCTGGTGACCTCGGTCCTCTCGTGGGATACGGTTCACAGCCAGCCTTTTGTTGCTTCCGCCATTTTGCACGACGATTTTGAAACCATACCTGCAAGTCAACAACGAAGCTTAGCAAACAGGCAGACAAGTCACCTGGTAAAGTGGTCACCGCCAGCTATAAATAAAAGCAATATCAGAGGAGACAATAATGCTTTTCAACCTTTGAAGTAGATTGTAGAGAACCACATTCCCCGGCACTTGTTCTACAGTAATACAGGAAAGGTCCTTTAAATTGGAGCGTGGATGACCACTTCAAAATACCATACCATCTGAAAATTAACCTTCAGCTTTCGATCACTCACGTAACTCTTAAAAAAACTAAGCTTTGCACTGCTTATCTCAAAAACTACTGGATCGATTTGAAAAATTCTTTTAGTGTAAGATAGTCCATTTATCGAGGAAGCCTATAAGTTGCAATTCCTAACGCGGGTGAAACTGATAGGCACAGCTATTTAAGAAAAAAATATAATATTCCCGCCTAAAGCTACCAACAATCACAATCGGTTGGGAGACGAGGTGTTAATTATGGAGCCCAAGTAACTCTTAGAACCACTGAACTAGTAATTAGTAGTTTGTTTAAAACAAATTAGATCAAGCAAAACGCTTTTACCTTGAAATGTTCAAACAAAATGTTCTTGACACACAAAACTGAAATTCTAGCAGCAGTCTTTTGAAGCTTGCTATTTCAAACATTTTTTAGCATTTTAACCTAACTTCATATACGATTCTCTTTTCGTGAACGGAAGTTTTGAAAACTTACCTTGCTTTTGCAATTCGAATAGTTGTACTACTACGGAAACTACCCACAGCGCAATTTGAAAAGTTTATAGTTAAACTAACGATGTACTTAAGTACTGCATACAAGTATTAGTTCAGTATGCAGTTCATACTGTAAGTTGAAGTGTAATGTAGTGTTTTAACGTATTGTTTGGCTTTGCTAGCTGTTTGATGGTATCGAGATGAAAGAAAGAAAGAAAGAAAAGCGTCTAATTTATCACATACAAGGGCTCGATAAATTATTACAAACTGGCTTATCCCCGTGTGAACTTTAGAATCGTTCCCTAAAAAAATAAAATTAAAAATTTTGGAGAAAAATCCATACAAACTTCCCTTTTATCTCACTTCCGTAGGGGTTCAATTTCTGAAAATCCTTACTTAGTGCTCACTTACATCATGAAAGGAACCCCTGTACAAAATTTCAAGTTCCTAAGTATAATAATTTCGGCTGTGCGTTTTAAGTCAGTGAGTCAGGTTTTTCTTTCATAATATTATTTAATAAATTAAACACAAATGATTGTGGAGGCATCAAAAGGATCACCCTATGGGAGGTACATAAAAGATTTGCCCGTACGTTAACCTATGTTAGGTTTCTTCTTTAATAGAAAATTATCAAGATTTATACTACTAGCCATGTAAATGCAGAATGTATGCAATTGGAACGCAGAAGAGTTAGTGGTGGCCTAGTTACTAAAGAAAATTTAAGTTTGTTCGACTTGACCCACATCGACTTGATATTGTACCTTACAGAACACTTTTTCAAAAATGCTTTATACACATTTAAGTCAATATTTGAGTTTCAGTAAGACATTTCATGAGCATGAGTGATTACAAAATATTATATTTTTATCTTTTTAAGTTATGCCTCGTATCAATTAAGATCAGCCTTAGCCTATTTGTCGCCTTAGTGCTTATTTGTTCAAATGAATTTGTACCATGAATCAAATTTTACAGGAGGTTTTTTCTTTCGAAAAAATGGTTAAATGTTTTACTAATCGATGTGAAATCAAAGCGCGCATCTTTCTGTATCAAAAAGTAATTTTCGGCAAAAATGGTACATCAAACCAATAAACACTAAGGCGACGTATTGTCAATTGTTATTTTTCTTACAAACCTGAACCCTGGCCTCAGTAAGGTCAATCCTCATAGCCAGCTCTTCTCTGAAGAAGACATCAGGGTAATGGGTTTTGTGGAAGGCTGCTTCCAGTTGTTCCAGCTGAACGTTTGAGAAAGTCGTTCTGTAAGTAAAAATAGATAAAAAAAATAACGCTTCACACTCCCTCACATTAGCACTTTGTCATTGGACATACAAAAACAATTACATACAATTAATTATACACCCAGACCGGAAACAGAAGTATAAACTTAAAATGTGAACTCATTTTTACCTTAAGGAATCAAACTCGGGACCTTAATATTAATAGGACATAAAAAAGGTTGTTCGATAGAAATCACAATTGATAAGGCCACCTTTTTGTATACTATCATGTTATTTTATATATTGTTGTTTTACGAATTAATAATGTTAACCGTGCAGTACAAATAAAGATTAATTGATGCGTTGATACTTACCTGTATCTTCTTTGTTTACGTTTCGGAATATCGCTTTTGGAACCTGAAAAAATTTAAGTACACTCCTAATTAATGGGAGTTGATACAGCATAACAAATTGTCAATACTATTTTTGTCCAGCAGTGGATTTCCAACACATGATGGAAGGATGGATTAATGTACATACAACTCTATATTTGTGAACCCTATTTTTCGAGCCCAGCTGGAAAAAGACGTCACCAATTTCATAACTATCCCATTGTTAACAATCAAGTCTTAATCTTACAAACAGTCAAAGGATTTCACAAACAGAGCTTCGTTACTGCCGGAACGTCAATAATGCAATGAATATCAATAAGGATACAACCTAACAATATTAATTAAGCATCTGAGTAAATAGTATTTTGTATATTTATTATTATTTTATATAATTCATTAAGTTTAGTAGAATTAATCGACATTTACCTCTTAGCCAAAATTCTAATTAGTGTAAGGGAATAGATGCAGCCACAGGCATCGAACCTTGAAGCTAATAAGTGAACACAAAATTTACTGGTTATAAGGCGGTACGAAGTTCGCCGGGTCAACTAGTAATATAATAAAAATTACATATTGTGTGTCGGATAGAAGAATGTTACCATAATAAAGGATAAAACCTACTAGAATTAGGCGAGTATTCTTCGTCATCTTCATACTGCTGTTCGACTGGCTCCTCTGTCTGTTCAGCATTTGAGTATGACTCTCCAGTATCCGTCTCCGGACGCTCGCATAAGACCGAACCTGGACCTAGCCTGCAATGAAGACCATAGAAATGATATTTACGATTCTTAGATACTCGTAACAGACTTAGAAACAGAATATAAAAAGTATCTACAAGGTTCTTTAGCAAGGCTTCTCATATTAACAAGTTGTCATTATCCAGGTAAGTAGGCTAAATTATTTATTTACTTAGTTACAAAGATGTTTAAATAATATGTACCTAGTTGAAACCATATTTACAAGTGTACAAATAAATAACGCTTCACACTCACAGCCTCACACTAGGATTCCCTGTGTCGTGGGTGCCATCGACACACACAAAGACAAATAATATAAATACTCTGACCGGTAACAGAAATCTAAATTCATCATTTAAATTTCAGCCCCGCCGGGTATCGAACCCGGGACCCCTCGAATGGTGGACTGGCATAGTAACCATTATACTACTTAAAATTAAAATGCTAAAATAACTTTGATTATTATGTTTTAAAATATGCATAAAAAGTACGTACTAAGTGTATCACCTGCTTAAAAACGAACCAAAAACCTCTAAACTTTTAGCCAAATTAAGGTTCTTACTTATATAAAAACACAAACATGGATATCTATCCGTACACTTACCTACATAGAAGTTAGCAAATGAAGTTCAAATAGGACTTTATGGTTAGTACACATTACGGCGGTCCGCACCGACACTTAATTTTTTAAAATGTTTTTATAACTAGATGAAAAAAACATTAAAATTGTTATAATCCATAAGCAGTTGAGAACATTAGCCAATGTATAATGTAAGCAGCTGAAGGTAGCAGCTAATTTCTGTGTAGGTATTTCAGGGTATATTTAAAAAATGATAATTTATAGAACATTTAATTTTTTAAGGAATAAAATCAGGTCAGGACGCTTTTTCGTATAGGATTTAACGATAGTGTGGAGTATGCTCCAGGCCTTCCCCGGTTGTGGGGAGAGACCCGTGCCCAGCAGTGGGACATAAAAAGGGTTGAAGGCAAATGCACGAGTATGGAGGCCGTTTAATAATAAGTCACTGAACCCCATACACACCCAAGTTTAGGGTTACCAACTTCCAAAAATTTACTTCTAAAGCTAAATTAAAAAAAATTAAAACCAAAAAGTAAGACATAATTTAATTTGTTATAGACTTTTAATATATATTTCGGAGTCGTGCCTGCATAATTTTTATTGCTATCCGTTTGCTTGTTCTGTGGCGTATCTCCAAGCCCCATGGTTTGATCATCGAAATTTTGCATGGCATAAAAATATAAACTGGACCAAATTAAATGGGACCAAACGGGAAGCATCATACAAATAAAAAAAAAACATCCAAACCGTTTCACTCAGTAGAAAGTTATGAGACCTAACAAATTATAAAAAAAACAGCCGAATTGAGTACCTCCTTCTTTTTTGAAGTCGGTTGAAAAGAGACTGGAAACTGACTAAAACCGATAGTTACAGCTTTCGTTCGACTAGTTCGGTTCAATTTACCAGAAAGCTGATAGTAGGCGCTAATTTCAGAATAACTCGAACTAACCCACTAGAAATGCCGATGGGTTCCTTGCCAAAGTTCTTGGAACTGGTCGGCTATGAGATATATCGTGTTCAATGAGTTGAAATTATTGATGGTTGGATTTTGAAGTTGGTTTTCTAATCAACTAAGTTTATGCCTACGACTTCGAGTACTATTTATTTGCACTTGGTTCAGTTAGAAACTTATCTAGTTGTTATTGTTCTGAAAAAGAACGTAGACCTATATTATAGATAAACATGTAACAATGGAAGATTGTTTTAAGACTTTTTTGATGTTAGGTATGCATGGTTTCAATGATGATGATAATCAATCTATGGTGACCACTGATTTCACATCCGGTGACGTCATATTAAAGATTAAAGATTCAAGATTAAAGAAAAACATTATAGTAAACCTAAAGATATTGTAAAGTACATTGTGATTAATAATATAATAAGCCCTTATAGCAGGGCCTATATTAGAAAATTTACATGGCATCGGAGCAAGATGGCATATTTTGATTGATCACCTCTTGAAAGGAAAGAAATGAGAAAAACGGAAAGTATGTACTGACCGAAACAAGAAAGACTGGCTCAAGTAATTTAGTGAGCGGGCCTTTAATGAAACTTGAGAATGACAGTTTAAGAACTGAGATATTTCTAAAGGCCACGTTTTGTTATAAAAACGAACTTAGAGGACTTGACACTCAGACTATCTATCAAATTGACACTCTAATTAGTCCTTTTAGACGCAAAATCGTGCCGCTCCGTACTTTGAGCTTTAGAGCTTTATGAGAATTCTTCTAAATGGTATATAAGAATCTAATAATTAGATCATGATGAAACTGCTTGAGGATTTTTGTTTGAAAAAATTAAATAAGGTATTTTATGTACAGCAGTATCGAATTAAAATTGAAACATGATTGTCCTTAATTCATATTTACGAGATTTTGAATTAAAAAAAAAAAAGTATTGAAATAGTCTCGGTGTGTCGTAAAACGCCACTTCACTACACAACGTCATTTCACGGACTTTAACGTACAAGTAAATAAATATACATGATCCCTCATGCTACAATATGTCGAGATAGAAATGTAGGTATATATTATGTGTTTTCAATGCTTAACGCCTAAAAGAATAACATAAGTATGAATTTTGTGCCAAAAACGATCTCTATGAAACTAATTAAGACTAATTTTATGAAATTTCTAAGTTTTTTTGATGTGAAATTTAATATATTATTAGCTATTTGCTCTAGGACTTCTAGAAGAAATGAAAACTACGATTTTCTTGAAAATTCGTCCTATTGGAAATTATGATTTCTCCCGTTAATTTGAAAATATAATGACTGAAATAAATGAATATTACTAATTTGCTGTAACTAAACAATATTACTTTTTATTGTATAAAAAACACTCAACAAAACAATTTTAGTGGACTCCGATTCCAAAAACAAAAACTTACATATAGCCTAACGTGACGTCATTTTCCGTATCATGTCGCACATGTTGACGTAAATAAACATGAGTGAGATACACGACGCGGGAATAAAATTTACATGTGCACACATTTGCGCTGGATGAACTACGAATATGAAAAAACAAAGTAATGGAAATACAAAGTTTTAGAGAAATAAAAATAGATTACAAATTTAAAATCGATAGAATTCCTGTTTTTTTTTAACGCGGTAAATTAATCGACCTCAGCGTATTGCCCCCGACTGCCAAAATTAATGGTGACGTAGACTACACGCATCTATCGCTTCTTCTCACCAACACTACAGGTCGACTGGTAGAGAATGCCATTCTAGTATTACTCATAATTCCGTTTAAAAAAATCAATTATTAAAATAAAAATAAAATACAAAAGGCGATTCATAAAACCAAGAACTTAACAATTTTTCTTAAAAACAAAATTCAAACATTTATTATAACATTCAAATTGAATTTCACAGCAATTTAAATAGCGAATAGAAAATTATATCTGAAGGTTTATAACGTAAATATCAATTCAGTGTAACACAATTACTTTAATGAAGCTGCTCTTTCAGTATCAGTCTGTACGTGACGTTTACAAAGGCTCGTTAGGTATGGAAAGTCAAAATATAACTTAGTTATCATAAAATAATTCTGGCAAAGATTTAAGAGCACAATAATTTAAAATAAATACTGATTGCTCTCAAGGCGCCGCAGTGACGCGGTTTCAACCATTTCTATAGGAGAGAGAAATAATTTTCCTGAGACTGCCGACGCCATTTCTACAATAAATATTTAAATGCCGCTCTGTTTAAGAATATTTTTTTAAATTTAGTGCTTTAAATGTTAGACTTCAATAAGAAGTTAAAAGCGGTAATATTTATGTAATGCCTACAGTTATGATTCTGATTCTGCTGGCGATAAGAAAACTTCTTAGCTCAATGATTCACATACAAAATAATTACTGAAACACGAAGCAGTCCCTTCAAGCATTATAGCTAAATGTATATACATAATATCTCATAACCGTAACATTAAAAGAGAAACCGTATAAATGTCAAAAGATACGTAAAGCGCCGGAAGGTATGAAGGACATTGAAGGAGTTATCATTTAGAGTTCATACGAGTATGTCTTTATGCGGACATTTTTCGTTCGGAAGTTCTCTACTTTCGAGCCTATTATGTAGCCTTTGCTGACGGTTAAAAGGTTATGTAAAGGACAATGACGTTAAGAGTCAGGAAGTTGAAATAAAATTGAATTATGCAAGGAAATTTAATAAAGTCAATAATAAAAATAAAAGAACAGCAAAAATATGTAACTAGATTAAAAACTAAATATATTTACAATGAAACTGAGCCTTCTAAATTACAATCTTGTGGCATAGTGCCCAGAACGTAGTAATGAAATTATATACTTTTTATTTTACGGCGACTAAACGTTCGTCCAGTGTATATGTGTACCTTAGAATAAAAATTTTTGACTTTGACTAAAACATAGAGGGCAATAATAACTGCATAATAAATAGAACTAAAATTATTTAAAACAAACAGATAATACATTATACTTATACGTTAAAGCTGCAAGTAAATGTTTTCAGCGAAAGGAATTTGGAAAGTTATTTACTATGGTCAAATTTTGTTTAGAGGTTAAACAAGCACGTGTTCATAGATGGATTTTAAAGGGAATGGTTTTTAGGTAATTATTTTTTTTTAATTTAACATTGGTACATCGGTCTGAGAATCTTTAATCTAGTTCTACGATCTGCTAGCACCGTACATCTGTATCAAGTTTTGACCATTAAAGTGTCAATGGCATTTATCGTCAAGCCATTACGGGGCGGAACGGCGGGCAGGTTCTGCTATAGCCACTGCGTCAGCACCGCATCCATTAATGGATTTGTTTCCTGCTACCAACGCGGAATTATTTGAATTTGCAACGGGAAATATAATTCTAACCATTCTAGAAATATTTTTATATGAAACCACCCTGGGTTTTTATGTGTTTTCGGTTAAATTTTTGTATTATAGTGCAGCCAAAACTCTGCAGTTTTCAATCCGGAAAATGAGTCGATTTTCCGTTGGATCCGCAGATTGTTGCAAAGTAGTTTTAACCCACTTTAATAACAATTGCTTCCGCAAAGTAACGCCTGATAAAATAAACTACATCAAAAAATATATTTTATGAAATATATTTCATCTAAACTCATCCTTGCCTCAGGTGACTGGAGGGGTGGCAGCTTTTTTGCACAAAAATAAGTACCTCTTTGTATACAGAGAGGCAGCGCTGCCAGCGTTCTGGGCACTATGCCACAGGATTTTAGAAGGTAGAAATTGTACTATTTTTCTTTTAAACTAATGATCTCTATTAGAAAAAACCTATATTCACACATAGGTAATTCGCATTCGTGAAAATGTCGATTAATATTTTTAGCGCAACACAAGCTCCATCTACCAAATTCCCGACAGAGACAAATTTCGAACAAGAGTAATAAACCAAGTTATTTGCCAACAGGGCCGCATTGAGATGAAATATTGACGTCATAAACAAAAAAATAGAACCTATTACGTGCTTCTAAGGTAACGGAGACAGGGTTTTAAGGAACGGAAACTAATGTGAATAATGACATCGTTACTGCAAATGGTTTTACGAATAAATTGAAAGAAAATGAGTTTCGTTATTCGTACATCACAGAGAAAATGATTATGAAAATATATTATTTAGGCACCAATAATTACTTAAAACGATATTTTGTTTGATTTCTACATTAATCCCTACAGTTTCCGTACTCCTAATCGACCGAAGATATTCGTTAAGCAAATAATTGAATTAATTTTTTTTTTGTTAAGATGTTGCGTATGTTTTTTTTTTAGTCACAAACAATCTCTAGCAATCGGTAAAACAATGTTAAAGCGTTATGTAACTTTGTCCGGGGAAATCTTTGAAATGGTTCCACCGCTTTTAATGGGACTTTCATTTAGAGATAGAGTAGTTTGTAGGGCTACATAAATGTTTGCATATAGAAAACTCATAAAAGTTATGCTAAGTTCGAACCGGTGAATTCTGAATCATTTAGAGACTGCAGATAACAAATATATTTGGGAAAACGGCTAGGTATAGACTAATGAAATAGAACTATCTACAAGTGAAGCCCATTACATAAATAAGATTTTGTTAAATTACGAGTAAGTGTTATACAGAAATTAGCCTCGATGACTTGTAAATGTAGAAAGAAAAGTCTGTTAAAATTATAGTAATAAAAATGATTTTTGATTGCTGTTGATTTTTCTTATCGAAACAAGAATAATTACTTCTTTGTTTTTCGTCCCAAGCAAACGAGTCCTAAGTCTACAGAGTTTAAATTGTGAATTCTAAATATTCTATTAAATATCCACTAGTTAGAAACAGTAGGCCCTCTTATCTAAAGGTCTCATCTACAAAGAAGTTTTTTATATTAATTATCTACGAGCAATTTCAGCCGTGTTTTGTTTCGTTCAATTCTTCTATAAAATTAATTTTTTTAGCTTTCTAGTAAACTCGAATATAAACAAAGAAACTTATAATATCAAACTTCGAACAGCATGTACCTACTTATGCTTACTATTTGAATCACCCAAGGGACTTTGTACATTTGAACCTTTCCTTACATCAAGGGTCCACCTTTGAGATAACTGATCGCTTTCGACGTCCCCGAGGGGTTGAATTTAATGCTTCAGGAATGTCAGATCGGTATCGATTCTGTGTTGTGTTACCTGATACGCTTAACGTTAACCTATTCATGTGTGCGAACCGTACGTACCGTGTGAGTGTGAGTACCGTGTGAGTACCGTACACTTATTCATGTAATATTTTTAAAAAGAATCACAATAATAGAAATAAAAATATAGGTATATAAAGAACCAAAAATACAGGAGTCAAATACTGCAATCAACATCGTTGTTTATCTATACTAATATTAAAAAGAGGAAAGATTTGATTGTTTGTATTGAATAGGCTCCGAAATTACTGGACTGATTTGAATAATTCCTTTTCTATATGATAGCTACATTCATGAGGAAGGTTATAGGCTATCAAGCATTACGCTACTATTCTTAACGCAGGTGAAACCGCGTGGCGCAGCTGGTATAATATAAAAGGCAAAAGTGATTGACTGATGTATCAACGCACAGATAGTAGAAACTTAAAGTTTCTCACGTATTCCGTTTATGACGTAGGTGTCCTAAGGAAGGATTTTTCAAAATTCAACCCCATGAGGGTAATGGTCCAATTAATTATGAAACTCAAGCGGACAAAGTCGCGGACATAAGCTAGTAGATATATAAAATGATTTGTCCTGCAAGACTGACGGATCAACGCACAGCCAATTGATCAGAGACCTAAAACTTGGAATTTTTTTAAATGTTTGTTAACTGTAACCTCGTACTTTTTGACTGGGTGAACGAATTTAGATGATTCTTTTTTTATTTAAAAGCTGATGCTTTCCGTTTGGTCTCATTTTATTTTGATCCAGTTTTGACAACGCCATCCACGAAAAAACCATACCTATAATTCTGATAAATTATGTATGTGCGCGACAACTTTGAAATATGTTTCTTTCGTAACGCGAGTTATAATTATATTTTTAAAATGAATGAATGTGATCAAAACACTTCCTATTTCAAACATTATTGAAGCCGTAAGTAGTTTCATTCGCAATGAACTTAAGTTTTTAATCTTCGCCCGTAACCGCCGTTTGGGCGATGTTCCAGCGACTCGATTTCCGCCAACTCAGCGCACGATTTTGCGGGCAAGATCTTGAATAGAACCCTTTGTTTATTCTCTATATCCGAAGCCATAAATCTCTTAAAAGTTCACGAGCTTTGAATGATCGGAAACGGAGTCATCAATCGTGAGATTTGAGATAACATGAGTCGTGCTGATAGGGAGTTGTTTACTCAGCTTCATGATCTCATTTGCATCAGAATGGCGTGGTACTACTACTACATAGCAGGGTTGTTGCTGATGCAGGCTTTCACTATATCAGCGAAACACTAAAATTAATTTAACTAAATTTAAAACATTAAAATTGAATACTTATTTCTTTGTATATATAGTTGAAGATGTCAGAAATGTTGACTAGGCTTACTGCCTTGCCTCTGACGACGAGCTGGCGGTTACTTTGCTTTTGAGTGATGCCGTTAAGCGCGGAAACGCCGTCAGTCTTTTGGGTACCATACCTCACGCGGGCATGTTAGAGGAAATTTTCTTTTTATCGTTATTAATTATTATTTTGTAAATATTTTTGTTAGCCAATAATTTTTAATGAAATGAAATAAAACATTTAGTTGAACTATGATCCAAAGACTCTCTTCTGACAAAATTACGAGTACGTTGACGTAACAATCGAATGAGAGAACAAGTGACAGCTTGTGTTTGTAAACTGTTTGTGATTGGCTGAAATTCCGCATGACTTACACTCGGTCCGGCCTTACAACTTGAATGTTAGCATTAATCAGCATCTTTTACTGCGGATACGGATGCTGATTATGATATTAAAAATAATGCTGATAATCCGCGGTTGATGATGTTGATACTGATACTAATAGCCGCAACAACCCTATTACGTAGAGTTGAATTAATTATTAAACATTATTTTGATTCTAATATTAAATGTACTGACTATGAATGGTTGTATAGAAAACGTGAATTGCTTATAAGTAATTTTGATTTCGATAACTAAGTGCTTATTGTTCTTATTGCAGGGGAAGTAAAATACAGATTATCTTGCTTACCTAATATGGAATTAAAACGACTCAAAGTCCGATTGCAGAAATCAATAATTGCATAGAAGTACTTTATTTTTATCCCTCAAATACGAAATGATGTAAAGAAATTACAAGACCATAAAGAGTACTAATAAATAACTTTCGACAAAATTTTCGTGAAGTTGTGTTTGTCAAACATATTTTTAATTTACTAGAAAAACGAAGTCGTACTCACACTGTACGAGTACGTATGTCAGTCGGAGTGATTCGTTGCTGACACGAAAACGTATCATGATTATGCATTTGGACATCGCCCAGATACGGTACGTGTTTGGAATGGAAAAAATGTTCCAAACAAATCGATATTCAGTTTGGACGAGTTAGTGTAGTCTAGTTGCATACGACGAACGGATCCTAACACCGGCGTGTAGTTTGGAAAAATTTCAAGCCAGCTCCAAAAATGTTATTTGCACGTGCAGTTGTGAAATCCCGAATATGAATAAGGCTATAGACTGCATGTCGAATAGAAAATGACCCGGTTCATTAAAGGTTTATTATACAGTATAGGAGTAAATTATTTGTGTTTTCATTCATTTGTTTTGTCTTTAAATATTCTAAATATTACGCTAAAATTTATCGCCGTATTCTAAAAGGCCAAAAAACACAAGAATCAACTTATCGACTGTTAAAATAAATGTCTTTTGTGTTTCTAAAATATGGTTATAAGCTTTGATTTGACTTCAATATGGAAGCTGGCTAAAATGTCAAATTGTTTTCCTGATTTGTCAATTACAATCTATCTTGGCTATCTTAAACGTACATTCATATCGTTTGTTACTTAAAATAAAATAAAAGGTTTCTATAAAACACTAAAGAATTATGAACGTAATCTCGATAAACGATTGTTGAAATTGATTTCAACCTGCTTAAATTTTCACAAATCGTCATTTTTACATGCCGACTCTAGTAGAATGTGAAATCTGCCACCAAAAGTTATGCAAACTGACTACATGTGCCGGATTTAGGACCGATATCGAGGCACAGAAATTTAGTCTTTGTTGAATCTACTGCTCACAACAATATCCATGAATTGCACACCGATATTCATGTCAGAATCGTTTGACTGCTGATATTTAGAAACGGAATTCTATTGTGTTAACTACAAGTTTGTTTGTAAACAAACAAAACATTTATAAAAATCAAAATGTTATTGATCTTTTCCTAAAACCGGTATAATTCCTATCCCTTTTCTTAGAACGGCTTCTTAATAATGAAAGGTATTAATCTCCCCGATGTTAATATTCCCGTCGCCTTCCGCTAGCTGATTACAATTTTCTCCCTGAAAAGGTTTGGCTGTAAAATACAAGTGCTACCGTCGATATCCTTGCGATTGATGACAGCATTTGTGGTCCCAAGTTAGCTTTACAGAATTTAAATGTACCTTTTATTTTAAACTGGCTTATGCCCGCGACTTGGCCCGCGTGGATTTCATAATTAATTGGACCAAGGAATCACATTTGATCTTGGCATCTTATGAGGTAGGCATCTTATCGGACGCCTACGTCATACATACGCCTACGCCTATAAATAGATTGAAATTGAATGGTGTCATTTACACCAATCCTATAATTCCCCTTCGTACTTTTGAGCGCAAATTTTGTCCGTAAAAAGGTTTGGTTATAAAACACAAGTGTTGCCAGCAATATTCAGGACGCGATTAATGTCATTGCGCTGTTTGTCAGGTTTATTGTAAGCTACAGACCTTTCATTTGCTCATCTTTTTCAAATCAGAACCTCTATATCAGGCAAATCTTACTCACTAACTTATATATGAAAGCACAGCCGAAACTACTGTACCTAGAAACTTGATATTTGGTACAAGGTTTCCTTTCATGACGTAAGTGAGTGAGAAAGGATCTGTAAAAATTCTACGCCTAAGAGGGTGAAAGGGGAAGGCAAAGTTTGTATAGAGCAACGAGATTCCTTGGTCGAATTAATTATGAAAACAACGTGTTCAAAGTCACGTGCATAAGCTAGTAGCTTATAGATTATACACACCTGAAACAAAACGGTCATAATTAGGGATCCGCCGTCAATCCTGCGAACCATTCATCTTTGTTAATGCCTTTGGGAGAACGTGTTAACGCTTCGTTCTGTCATCCCTCATTTTCAACGTATCCTGTTTTCTACAAAATTGTAGAATGTTTAACGTTCATAAATATTATGATTGATAACCTCATTTTCGCTTTAGTAATTTGGCGACCCGTGTTGTTGTTAGTTCTACTTCGTCTGCACAGGATCAGTATTTCGAGCAATTCACGCAATATCTTTATAAATTGTAGCCTATGTGTTAATCTGATGTATAAGCCATATTATAAAGTTTCATTAAAATCCATTCAGTAGTTTTTACGTGAAAGAGTGACACATTTTTATCCATCCATACTTATAAACTTTCGTGTTTATAATATTTAGTAGGATTCTAAGTTTCGGTGTCTAAACATAGACATTTAAAATTAACGGAGGTAATGTCAGTAAAACACTTGAAAAGCTTAATTCAAGATCTATTGTAGTGTGAGTGCACACGTGTACATACATGGCACAGGTTGGCCATTAAACATCCACCGCTCCGCATTGGAGCAGCGTAGTGGAGTATGCTCCGGGCTTCGGTTGCGGTGGATTTGTGCCCAGCAGTGGGACGTAAAAAAGGTTGAAAGCAAGTACTTACCTACCTCTAATAGATGCACGAAGCCAACCCGTCATAATTATCGTTCCGTCATCAATCTGTCAGATCATTCGTCTTTGTTTGAGTTGATGGGACACGTGCGCTAATGCATCCGCGGCGGCCATCGCTCACTGTGTCGCTTGTCACTTATCAAATACACTCCATTTTAATACTCGACCATTAAGAGATAATAAATGTATAAATAAAACCGGCGAAGTGCGAGTCAGACAGACATGAAGGGTTCCGTACGATTATCTATAAAAATGACAAAAAAATCATGTCTGTTGTATGGTAACCCCACTTAGGTATTGTTTTATTTGATATTTAAATTGAATTTATAACTAAAATAACATATAAATATTTCAAGCGTCTACATGTTGTTATTAATATCAGCAAAAAAAAACAAGATTGTTTTAAGAAACTTTGAAATTTCGATTTTTTTGAAACTAGCGCTATAAATTACTGAAACATTCCTTAAATGAACCAATAATTAAACGAATAAATAAAATATGCCATAATATGAAAAGAATATCAAATCGCAAATACAACAAAATGCCTACAAATCAATATTCAATTTTTACAAAAACGTAGGTACATAATAAATTGCAAATTGTACAGAAAAACACAATACATTCTTCCCTTGCAATTCAGACAACAAA
>DWQK01000975.1:0-17470 GCA_018231225.1 Noctuana stator
CGTAGGTGCAGTTTATAAAATTACTCGAATACAACATTATTCCCGCGCTAAACGCTAGGTTTTGTAACATTTATTGCATTATAAAAGCTTCACTAGACAAAAAAATACTATAAATATAAACGTAATTTATTTAAATTAAATTTTAATGAATATAATTAATTCGTTTCCTAGCATTCTAGACTTCCGTTATCTAAGGAAAATTTACGATGCATTAAAAACTTGCTACATTAAAGGATGTGATGTTGCACTTTAAAGTCATCAATCGTACGAAAGAAGATCAAAGAAAACTTGAATAATAAAACGTTGACAGTTACTTGTTAATCGCATTTTGTAATTTGATAATGTTACTTGAAACGAGAACCGCAAAAGGCAATAGAAAATATTAGCTGTCAAGCGAAATAGCATTTTTGCGAAACAAGTGCTACATCTTACACTGCAATAATCATTTGGTATATTGTTAATTGCAGAGACCTTTGAGACACGAATGCCAAGGCTAAGTTACAATAATTATATTAATATCAGTGGGTAACGCGCTTATTAAGAACAAAGCACTTTCATTCATCGCTCAAGTAAATCAGTTCTAAAGAGGAACCATTTAGTCATGAACTCTAATGGTTTAATAGAACTGTTTTGTTTCATGACTAAAAACTTTGAAGATTGTGATAGGTCAGATTAAAATGGTTTTTAAAACGCTATTACTAGTAAGCTCGTCAGCTTGTAAGCGAGAATAAATTACCGAGACCTCACGCTGCGAGGTCAATTAAAACGCATGCGCTTTTTACTCCATTCAATGTAACTATTAGACGATTATTTTTTTCCACTTGGTTTATATCGCCGTTTATTCAAATTGGATTTTAATTGAGGTGTATTATAGTCGATTGAAATATGATATGTTTATTTTATAACGTGTACATCTTGTGTTTACTAGTGTGTGACGAAGCTTTAATATATTATGAGTTATTGTAGGTAAGGTAATATTTTTAAGGTCAAGTACGTATTATTCGAAAGCTTTTGTTACAAAAGATTGCAGATTCCCCGAATAACAAATTTAATAGCGACCTATAAATATCGCGAACATAGTTAAACCGATAAGATCTTGAAGAGTCAATAACTTCTGCGCTATTGCGGTCGTGAGGTTTTTCTTGCGAAAAACTACTAAATAAACAAGCGGATTACAGATTATATTACTTCCCAATCAACTTAATATTTACCTATGTCCTATGTCCTAAAAAAATAAGCTAAAAAGTTAATAAGTATAATTAGCTAGAAGTTAGTGAGAAGGGAAGAAACGTGGTATAAGAATTTAAATAATATATAAAACTAAATTTTAGTCGACTAAAGCTAACGTTATATTAATAAGTACCTATATATCTACGTTAATTGGGAGGTAACTTTAACAATACAATTTATTAAAACTATTATTACAATTATTATCATTAGGCTACCAAAAACATACTTATTTGTAGATTAGAAACTTACTATACAAACGAAAAACTTGACAACATACATTCCTATAGACGCACGGACAAATACTCGTAATCTTCATAGCTATAACATTTTCTCATACATAATATATCTAGCACAAAATACCTCCTAAACAAAACCATAAATCGTGTTACAGATCATTTTGTAAGTTGCCTCCGTGACTAGAGGTCAAGTAGCATTTTAAATAATTGCACTTATGTTTGTAATTGATTGGTTCAGTTCTTTGTTTGATTTAGAGCTCTTCCACATTTATGGCGATTCTACGGCCGCGCAGTTACATTTTTACATTTTACATTTTTAGGTACATTATCAAAATTACCAGGTCAACCAAGTGGCATTCTCTACCAGTCAACCATGGATATTTCAATAGGGTGGTGACATCATCTATAATAGTATATTATTATGTTACAAGTATATTCTCGCCACCTAGTGTTGTAGTAGACTAGGCATAAAGTCCGCTCGTAACCCTACACTAAAGCTAAACGTAAAGCTAGATAAATATATCATGATACTATCGCTTTTTTAGTTTGTTCAAAAAAACTAAATCCCTCCCAACCAAGTAAAAACTGTGCAGTAAGCGCCAAAACTAGGTGCCACGTAGTAATAAATCAAGAATTATTTATTAATTTATAAGTCTCTAGCTAAGTGATCCAACGGAACTATTTTCGCTTTGATAAAAACCTTTTTCAGCGTTAAATAATGAGTGTTAATATGAGTTTAACGATACAACTCTCGCAACTGTATGCTGAGCAGTAGCGTTTCTTGAGACCCATGTGAATGCGCTCTTATGAAGCCCTCTGACAGCGTTTCGACTATCGATGTGTTACAGATAATTTGAGTCCTTGAATACAACAACACTATTAATAATCATGTTATACAATAAAGGCAACTATGCGGCAAGGGGCACGCATCCATCATATTGGTATGTTTACATGTTTGACTAATTAACTAGCAGCTAAGGCGACTTGTTACTAGCCACAGAGTTTAATAAAAAAACCTCCTTATACTTCTTGTACTTGATGTTACATAATTTTCTACTAATATATCAATTACATTTATATACCTACTGAACGTGTATGTACTAGTCTATACTAATAATTATAATATACCTACAGCTGAAGAGTTTGTTTGTTTGACTGCGCTATTCTCAGAAACTACTGAACCGATTTGAAATATTCTTTTTGTTTGAGATAGCTACGTTCATGAGAAAGGTTATCGGCTATCAAGCATTACGTTACTGTTCTTAACGGGGGTGCGACCGCGTGGCACAGCTAGTTTAACATAAATAGGGGTTGAAAAACATTTTCTATGACTTAAACCACAGTCATAGAAAATATTGTTCAACCCTTTTTTCACAGTAAAATGGAGTAGTAATCGTATGAGATAGTAAAACGACATACGATTAAGATTTTTTTATTTTTTTTATTATAAAACAATTAATTATTTATTGGGTATTTTAATTTGCAACCAGCTCATGTTTTCTTCTGGTGGTTTCAGTACATCCCGACTGACAAGAGTGCCTGTGGATTTAAATATAAACTCGTAATAATAGTACAACATTTTAATAGACTAATGACATGATTTTAATATTGTTTTAAACAAACCTTTTTCTAACAACTGCAATATGTTTTTCATGTTGACGTCCATTTCCGTTTTGTAAGGGACATCGACCGATCCTTAAAAACCAATAAATAATATTGTTTATGAAGACATTAAATTTATTACTAACTTATTATTTTTCTAACATAAGTAAAGTAAAATTATCAGCTAACCAATTTGTTTACTATATTTCTTATCCAACTCCTCCATAGCTTTCTTTAAATCTTTCATATAAACTGGACGCATTTCTGGATCTGAAATAGAGCGAATACTTAATGCTATCAAATTAAATGAGTTACTATTATAACTACATAACATACACTGAACAACAGAATTTAAAACATTTGTTTACGTATAATAACTTAGGTATATAAGTATGTATAGTGTTAATGTGTATAGTATAGTATATATAGAGATATAGTATATATAGAGGTATATAATTATACGTAAGTGCTTATACCTCACCTGTTGGGAAAACTGATGGTGTCGGTAATTTCGTTATTTCAGTGTAGTTACCTGCACCAGCACGAACTGAAATTAATGAAACTAAATTGATTAAATGAAAAGTAATTTTAAAAACCCGACTACTTTGGAAAAAGCGTTCGCAAAACTGTAAAACAAACATCAATTATTCAGTTTTTAACATCTAATAGCTAGTTAACTTATACTTAATATTTATTTCAATTTATAGCTATAGCGATATTCAGTTGATAGCCGGTGTGGCATACCTCCTCCACGTTTTTCATATTCCGAAATAAAATAAAGACAATAAAAATTTATAATTCTGTGTCGACAAAATTTATTATTACCATTAAAATTTGGTAACTGCAGCGTAAATATCTAAAAAAGAGAGAGAACATAATACAATTAAAATATTCTATTTCTGTTCACAGTCATATTTTATTTGTGACTAGCCTACTATCTATCGATAACAACCGGGACCAAGGGCTTCACGTGGCCTCCGAAGCACGGAAGCGCGCCTGAATTTTGCCACTAGCGGTCACACATCCGGTACCGACCGCGTCCCTGGTTGCTTAACAGTGTGATCGCTTGCGATCGACACTACCACCGAGGCTACGCGAGCTTCATTACGATACTAAAGGCAAAATTGTAGTACGCACAGAGTCTTACATAATAACCATAGTTTTATATACCAGAAACTCGTAACTCGTACTTTAAATGAAACTCCAGTACCTCATTATGTTAGAAAGAGAATACAAAACGTATTAACTAGTACCTAACTCATAATCTAAAAACGATTAACCGTAACAGCCTCACTAACCACATTATAGGTTCATTAAAATTTATAATGCTCTACCATTAAACGTACAAATATTTACAGTTCTCATAAACTTTGGTGAAATAGATGATAATACATGGTTGTAGAGCAACCTGTTAGTTGCTTTGGGTAGATTATAATTGATCACTTTCTTTAACTATGAAGTAAGATATTGAATATTAACAAATGTACTTAGAAGTTTGCCGTAATTATTTTAGTTTTATTCTGAATCTCAAGAACAGCAACGAGCGTACGAGAGTCGAATAGGATTTTGGTAACTAGGTAAACAAAATTTAGGCTACAGTCATCATTGCATCAGGTGGTCAAATGGTCAAAAAATTATGGTCAAAACCAATTATAAAATGAACCGCTGACACACCAAGTCCACACCTACAGTTTCATCTTAAGCAGTATCTAGATGATTTTCTTACTTATAAGAAAAATCAATAAAGTACTTAAGCCGAGTTGCGAGAATCATCATTAAGTTAACGACATATTAAATTTCTTTGCGTTTCTTGTTGCTACTAGACATAAGATAAGGTATGCAAGAGACTGATTAAAGCATTAATACTAATGAAGCTTCTTGCAACTGGATGATACTTAAATATAAACCAACCTGTTGGCTGTCGCATGTGTATGTAATTGAAACGTCTCCGAGGTTGGTCCACATCTGCTCCTGCGATGTCGAGATGTAGCTCGATTTCATGGTTAGGGAAATCGGCTGCGGGAAGAATTTCATTGTCTTATCATTTAGTCATATAACACAAGAATTTCAGAATTAATTAAATACAAATCAATAATGACAGCATAATATATATTAATGTTCCAATGTAATAAAGTGTTTTAATTACATTATCATAAATAGATTGTTGAGCTTAATAAACTGGGTAATAGGTACCTGATAGTTTTTTTACAGCCAGCATGTATTTTTCAAACACCTTGTTTACTGATTGGGTTGTATGCCTTCTGCCTTCTAGTAAGGAATGAAGTAAACATTTTTATAAAGTAAGTTCAATACTAACTTGAAATTGTCAAATATAGAAATAAAATTCTAAAAATATTAATACCATATTTATAGCACTTATATTGACAAAACATACTAATTATTATAACCAAAACTGTTTTCGCTTGTATATTTTGATACATCATTCGCTACGAAGGTTCAAAATAGAACTTATGAAGGTATATCTACGCCCTATTTCTAATCGAATTGTATTGTATCGAAAACATTGTATTCAACTAAATAAAGCAACGCTTTATATGTTATAGGTATGCGTAATCGCGGAAACTGTAAAATTGCAATAAAAATATAATATTTATAGATTTAGACCGATTTCCTACATGATGTATCTAGCGATTTATTACTCTTATACACGTAACATTTTTAATACGAAAACGTCACTGCAGCTTACAAACTTCCACATCCAACCTCTAATGATAATTTGAGGTCGTATTACTAAATGCACGATCTAATTTATTTAGGTTACAAAACCCGGGGAGGTACCACCGTCCTCATGAGCCGTTGTGAAGCAAGTTCTGTGGCAAGTTTTTGTTTTTCGGTTGGTGATAGTGAATGCCGGAGGTACGTTATTATTTAGTGGTGACTATCAAAGTCTTCATGAGTTGTAGATCAATTGATATTAAATCCATCATATAATAAATTGCACATACACACCCAACCTTACTTAAACACAACCCTACTTTGTTACTGACAAAATTTTACTTTCATTTTGATGCTTTCCGATATTTCGATACTGACTATCTGGTACAGTACCTATCACGTTACCAATAAATTGCGACGTCGACCTGTCGCAAACTATAATAGTTCACTCATCTTTTAATTGTAAGTGTTATTTAACGGGTCTTAAAATTATAAAATCAATTTAAGCGCAAACAAATCGTTGCTATTAACCTTTAACTCTCATAAACATAGTTAACAAGGCGCTGATGGCCAATTATTGTCATATCGTAAAAAGGCTGAAGATTATCTGTGGACTTTATGTGGAAGAAGGACGTATTATGAGATAATAATTGCTATAAATTTTTATTTATTAATTTTATGGCGCGGTGCGATATAATTACCATGCTTTTATATTCAATTAACATTTTTCAACACCATAAGTATCGTTTTGATTTATTTTTGACTTATTCTTTATCTATTACAAGTTTTTGGTTCATTTGAGATAATTATAGGTGCGATAGTACAGAAACCAACGTATTTAAGTTCAACTTGTAATTTAAAGACCAAAGACATAGGTAATGAGCATTAGCCTTTTCATTTAACATCTGATAAACTGCAAATTAATTGCAAACTTCATACGTGTTTTAACATTTTTGCTTATTCTGGTTTATCTAAACGATTTTAAACTTTAAATTACAGTAGGTACATAGAACAAGTCTACTTCCTGTTTTGTAATTGGCGCCTCACTCTATTATCGATTATCTCGTCATTAGAATTATTGGCCTTGTAAATATTTCAAGTGCGACTTTAAAAACAATTAATTTGTTTTGGTAAACGAGTTTTTGTGATCCATTTTAATCAACTAGAGCAGCTGTGGTCGTGATTTTTATTACTATTATGTTATAAATAAAGCAATTAAGACCACAAATGCTGCCCTGGGTTACCCTTTTATTCGTTTGAATGAAATTATACCTTTTTTCTTTCATAATTGTGTATGTTTGTTGTATACAGTTATGGTTTTTTAAACTATGTTTATAAAACGCACCTCATTGATTTATTTCATCATTAGGTGCCCTTAAAGATAGAAACGTGGAATTTTGATAGTTTTTGTTATACTTATTTCAAGTTTTAGTATATTTTAGCTGATTCCAAATATGACGAAATTACTTTACATATTTCGGTCATTGACAAACATCTTTATGTAGGTACATAAAAATGTAGTTAGCCGAGTCCGTTAGTATTAACGGAACTAGCTTAATAAAGCTAAGGAAACTCTCTTGACGCTATAACGGACTACCCTTGTTTCATTTAGAGATCCCATCGATATTAGGGTTCCCACAAATGCTTCAAATCCAAGCAGCATGTCTAGCCGCCAGCGTCCCCTTATCGCTACGTTTTCGCCACTCGTTCACAATCGTGTGTACAATACATAATAAAATATTAAATTTAATAAGAATCGATAAAGTTTATTGCCGTACAGGAATTATAGCCCTCGTGGATCTCGATAGTTGTCGTTATTTCAAAACGTACCTAATATTGTTCTTATCGTCTTTGTACAGCGACAATCGTGAGAGCGCCCGACCTCATGTGTGATGATGTACTGCGATTTGTATAACTACTGCCAGTAATAAGAACGAAATTCCACAACTAAACTGGAAACGAATGCTGAATTGGCCAGATAGAAAATAATGTTTTAACCAACCAATATTGCTACATCGAACAAGCCAAGATGCTTAGTTAAATTCCATTAATAGAAGGTTTAAAATATCTAAATATTTTATACTTTTATGCCGTCGCGTAAAAAATATTTCTGATTTATTTACATACGAGTATATTGTAACTGTAAGTAGGAGTATTAACACATATTAATATCCAATTTATAGTACGATCTACTTCTTGGAGTACCGAACATAATGTGTTTATCATTGAGATTGTGAATAATCTTAGTCGCCCACTTAATTCATATTATACTAGTAGCAGTATCTGTATTTACAAAGCTATGGATTGTTCCATGACGAAAGCAGGGCGACTGCAGGCTTATTTAGGGGTATTTCTATGCAAATTTTATTATAGCAGTAAATGCATGCGAGAACGCTAACGAAGGGCGCTATTAAAATAAGTTGATAGCTAAACTGGCATTAAAATTTTCATCGTACATTCTATCGTGTGCTTCTGGATACGTAAAAATAAGAATGAGATGTATTGTATTTTTTATAGAAGTATTTATTTGATGCTACATTTAAATATACTATCGCATTCAATCGAGTTACAAAGTTAACGGTTTTGATAACCAAACCACGGTACCTACTGTTTTCATCTGAAATAAAATTAATAGTAATAATAGGATACGGTACCCAGTCTTTCAAGAAAGGTATTATATAAGATTGTTTACCTTAATTCATTGCCGTAGAAGTTGTAAAAGCACGGCAATACGACATCCGTTTTCATCTACTTTATTGATCTCTTTTATCCCGATAAGGACTAAGGAAATGCCTGCAATTGATATCAGGGTTGAGACACCTGAACTATTTCACTCGGTTGGCTATAACATTGCTCATTACTAATACCTGCCTGGAGGAAAACACGATACACAATCAGACAAAAGTCAAGCTATAGTCATTAATGCATGTTATTATTGTAAATATTTTAGTTCAATAACTGTCAGAAGACGCCGCGTTCATTTTAAATAGTTACTTAGCGTAATACGCAAAATAAAATATGATTTAAATTAAAACTTTTAACCGCAAAACAACCGAAAACACGATTTTTCATTGTTTTTCGTTGGGTATTTATTATATGTAAGTAGTTGTATTTTTCATTCTATTCTAATGATGGTATTTAATATGGTATGCGATCGTTATGATCGAGACAAGTCTCTCTGTTCAAAGAAAAGTCATAGTTGCAGATAAAATAAAACATAAAAAAGTTCTAGTACGAGTTATTTACACACGTACGATTATCAACCACTCTCCACTAATCCACATTGGAGAAGCGTGGTGGAGCATGCTCCAGGTCTTCCCCGGTGGTGCGAAGAGACCTGTGCCCAATAGTGGGACCTCAAAAAATTGTTGAAGGTATGATTATTAAATATAACATCAAAGCACAAACATGCCAATAATATTACAGCCCGATCGGAAGAATAGCAGTTTAGCCTTATACTCCTACCAATATTCAAATTGGAGTGTGGAAGCCACGTACTAGACATTCAAAGAGCAATAGCGTCCATTTTGGTGGTGCATAGCAATCGGTGCCATGTAAGTCGCGCGCATTAGACCGCTTCCCTAACAAAGCGGCAACTATTGTATGAGCTATTTGCCTTATCTAGCCTGCGCGTAATCACACCCGCATTGAGTGCCTACTACCTAGCTATTTAGGCAGTGTTATGTTTTTGATACATTTAATATACTTTATTGTGCTCAGGTGTATCCTATATGTTTGAGATGTAACAGAACCACGGAACTGAGACTAAAGATGACAGAAAATGCCCAAACATTCTTATAATACAAAATCAGGTGTAGCACAATCAAACTTAATATGATTAGCTGAAAAGAAACAAGCCTCTTATTCTGGAAGAATGAGTTCATGCTCATCAAATTTCTTATAAGGCATGCTAAGTTCACTAACTTGCACTTGACTAGGTGATGGACTATGGCCTAAGGGCTTGGCCATAGTTTATTAGGCTGTAACCCTTCTCATATTTTGAGAGAAACGTTCTCAGCAGTGGGAAAGTGATGTAATATATTGTTTTCGAAAAACAACTTTAAAATAGTTTAACGATAATGTTTACACAATTTTCATGCAATTAATAAAGACAGTTCAAATAATTAAAAGAAAACTGATTTACACACTATTGTTAAGTACCACCAGGTAAAAAAAACTATTGGTATCAATCTTTATTATTGGTTCACTCCAATCGCCTCCGTGTAAGACTCTCGCCCGGGGCTAGCCGCTATTAGAAGCGTCCGTAACCAACAATTGTATGAGCTATTTGCCTTATCTTTGCAACCACAATCGCACCAGCTCCCGGTCAACTAGGCTTCCTAGTTTTGATATTTTATACGTTAAATTATGTCGTCATTATTTATTATTAGCGTAATAATGTTAAATATCAATTCTAGAATCTGATTAGCTTGGTTTTATTACTTAAGCAACCAATCCTTATTAACTTTGACTACAAAGTGTTTTACTAATTCAACTTAACTATTTTCTTGGAGAGATTATAAAGGAAAAATATTTGTAAATATAGGTGTTGCATATGCATTAGTATTAAATGGCGGTTTAGTAATACCGGGTGTTTCTGAATAGTTCTGAATGCAAAATGTCAGGTCCGCTTCATTCTTAGGACCTACTCCGTGGGATCAACTAATACAAAGTACCTAATACAAAATTAAGCAAAACGAATACAAAGTATTTAAAAGTTGGCATCACAAGTGCATAATTTTATCTTTTATTGCCAACGGGGCTACAGATTTCTCTCCTGTGCGTTAAATTGCCGATGTGTATTCTGTACGCAATAATGTTATTCGCATTATACGCAACATTAATTTTCACTTAGAGTACGCTAGTGTAGCATGTAGCTAATTTACATTTACATTGTACCTTTTACGCTATACACTCAATAAGTTAACTCAATTGTTTCATCTGTATATAATCTAAACACAGTTTTGTTTCAACTTTCATTCATCTGCTTATCTCTTTATATTAATATGTGAAGCGTAAATTTCTGATCCCTTTCATAAGAATATTTCGAAGGACATACCACACCGCAAACAACAGTTTTTAATGTTTAGGTTAGGACTATATTCTGAACCTGATTTGATAACCGGACGTTAAATTGCGTTCGCAGAGCTCTCTTTATTAAAATCAATAGTTAGGATTAGAAAAGCAAAAGAGACATGGTTGGACATGGTGACTATGGCTTCCAATGACCACTTAAGAAGTGACCTGCATTCATTATTTAAACGCTATTGAGATAGTCGCCACAAATCCTCAACCGAACTCAAGTAGGTACTTGCTACAAGACTTGCTTCACGGCGGGTTATGAGGGCAGCGGTGGTACCTCCCCGGGCGAACTCTGTAAGCTCTACCTACCGACAGCACCAAAAATACAAAGTAAAATACAAGTATCAAAAATATCGATCAAAGTCTATAATTGCGATTACTCATTACCATAATATCCAGTGCTACTCGTACCTTTAAGGAGCACTGAATAACGTACATCGCCTTTGTTTACCTCAATCGACTTTCTTGTTATAAAACGAGATAAAATCGCAAATCTCGATTACGAAATACCCGGGGCACGTGCGGGTAAGGCTTACTAGGGACTAACTCTACAGTTACTGTTGGTTCATTCGGCGTGTAAGGTATAGAGATATTATGGGAAGTTTATATGGCTCTCTTATTAATATGATTTTAATTATAATATATCAAATAAAGAAACGCTTCACTCTCACAGCCCCACACTAAGATTCCCTGTGTCGTGTGTGTCATGGACACACACAAAGACAAGCATACAAACATCCAGACCGAGAATAGAAATCTAAATTAATCATTTAAATTTCTGCCCCGGGATTGGATTGGCACGGTAACCACTACACCACGCGTGTCGACATTATATAATAATAAAAGCGGTTCACACTCAGATCCTAACACTAGTATTTCCTGTGTCGTGGATACCATGGACACACATAAAGACAACTACATAAACACCCAGATCTTCCTCGCTACCTACAGTAAGTCGCGACTGTTTTTTGTATCGTACATAAATATTTATATTATTTACTGATATATCTAAGTTATAATATCCACATTAGAAATGCGTACGCCTACCACACTTTTAGTACCAGCAACGATGGACTGATAAATAATGCCAGGAATCCTTAAGTATGCCCTTGTTAAAGTTAAATTAAGGTGCAATGGATAAGGTTCAATAAATAAATTGTCCATAGAAGCCAAGCCTAACTAAAACAGAAGTGTCTGCGAAGCTCGTAAGCAAGTCGTGACATAACTGCGGCGGGCGGGCGTAATCTCGAATAAATTGCGTACACTTAGCGACTCTTTATAGACCTTTTAAGGTAGAAAATTTAAGATGATAATCGACACGCTCATAATTAAGATCTTTAGCGATAGTGGCTTCGTGACGGGGTGTGGGTGGTTCCGCTTCCGAGGTCACGGGTGGTCCCGCAAGCCCATTTCGGGCCAACTCCCGTTTTTTCTAGCGTGTATGGTATGGAGATTAACGATCGTGCGCCGTTTTCGGGCTTAGTTTAACTTAAATCTGTGGCTCTTTGCTTCTAATTAGATTAAGTGATAGGAAGCCATGTGCCATTGTAAAATAATATGGAATATGTGGCGTTGTAACATTTTAAATCCGTTTACACTTAATGATAATTCATTAAGGAGCGTTTTTAAAAATACAAAAGATATGTGTAGGAATTTTTTAAAATATTTTAATTAAAATATTTTATACACATAGGTATAACACAAGTGATTAGATTGCCTATATGAAAGCGATACAGTCAATTCATATTAAACTAATAGTTACATGAGTGATAGAAAAGTTAGTATTGCCATTAAATAAAAGTCCAAGAAATGTATTTACAAAACAAAACAAATACAGCTTCTAAACTTTATAATGTCTCGGCTCTCAATGTTCCCATACGGGAGCGTCGTGTGTGGCGTCTCCGATACTTTAAATAATATACGAGCGCTGGACGATCCTCATATCTCAAAGGGAAGTATTTTGCATGCAGCCACTACCTATCTTTTGGAATAATCTGAAAATGAGAGCACTTCTACAAAGGAAACCTTCAGTGAACCAAAGGTACAACAGAAAACGAATCCTATGCACCTTAGAATAAAGTTGATTAAAGAACTAAAGTTTTGGAAACATAAGACTCTTATATACTTATTGTTATACCAAACGCATAATTTATCGTAAATACGTAATTACGCATCAGATCCAAGGAAGATCATCTTTGAAGAATGTAATGTCATGTATTAAGTCAATGTACACGCATTTTCTTGATGTAGGCTTTCTTTATCTAATTGAACAATGATGCTATTATAAATCCGTTAAGCAATTTAATAAATTGTACCTACATACAACATAATCATAACATAACCAAGAGATGATACAAATTTAATAATAAATACTTCCATCTGTCATCTCATAATAGGAATATAACTTCCTACTCAAAATAAATGTTCAGAAAAATAATATTTCTTGGTATTATGAAACAATAAAGACATGACGACTGACAGTAGCTCTTTAGGAAGGATTTGAGGTTTGAAACTAGTCAAGCAATCCCGAAAAATCCTCCAATCCGCATTGGAGCAGCGTGGTGGTGTATGCCGTGCCCGGCAGTGGGACATAAAAATGGTTGAAGGCAATCCCGAAAAATACAAGTTGGTTTAGCTGTTTGTACTTACAAATATGTTCTGAAAATCGGTAACGAGCTATTGTGACTACATTTGACTTTTACCTACTGATGTCACGCAAAAGGAACACAATGCCTTAATAGGCTTCGTACGCAAATTTCCGCTATTCGTCACCACCTTAATTCAGTTCTTCTAATGGTCTTCGTGAATCATTCTAGGCACGTAGGTACTGTTTGTTAATGATGGTAGAGATGCCTTTGTCCCGAAATGGTACGGTCTTTTTAGTTACAAAGGTTGATTTAAGGATCTCTCCCCATTACCGGCCAAGGTGTAGAGCATAATCCACCACACCGCTCCAATGCGAATTGGTTATGGGCCGACCTATGTCGTATGTTGTCTTACCGCCTCAAAAAGCTTCTGATCATGTTTAACGACTGTTATCTGTCACAACAACCGGGTTCGATGGCTTATCGTGCCCTCCGAAGCACGGAAGCGCGCTTGAAAAACCATCACTTGCGCTTACCGAATCCGAATCCGAATACCGACCGCATCCGAAACTGAGCTTCCTCAATCAACAATAAAACGTTTTAGATAACTAAAAGTAATCATCCGACGTTAGTAAGTTGTCCAGTCAATTTCACATACGTATCGTTGAAAGCAATTGTGTTAATACACCTATCTTCTAACATACCTACGTTTAGTTCAGTTGATAGTCACAACCATTTATCAGTTCATTAGAACGGAAGGGGTCAAGACGAGGCGAACGGTACGACGCCTCTCGCGCTAATGCAACTGATGCGTTGTTACGATTGTCAATGTTGCACCCCGACCACGCTTGAAACGATTAAAGGACGGACTACACAGAATTAAATGTTCATTAAAGTAAGGCTTTTTTTATAAATGTGAAATGAATTGTTTTGACAAATAGAATTGCTCTTACTAACCTTTATAACTTTTTCGAGTTTTGGGTTATTTTGGTGTTCTATTTTACATAACTTTTTGCAAATTTTTCGATAAAAATATACCTAGGTATTTAACAAAAAAAAGGTGAATAATACATTTTAATTGGATGAACAAAATTATTTTGGAGTTTGCACCGTTGAATTTGTTTTCTGCGATTTAGCAGCTGTTTCTCAGACTATTATCGTATTTGAGCAAACTTAGGCTAAGCAAAATAGTTATTTTTGTAATTGAATAAAATTAAATAACATGTTTATAACGTCAATTAAACTAACGTCAATTAGACGATAGCCTTATTAGTTTAAAACGCAAAATTCATTTGAATGAAATAAATAAAACCACATCGACTTTAAAATTCATGTATTGCACTTTTTCTAACAGTTACACACGCGGTGTTTGTTAATCTCGTGTAAATAAATGAGATTAAAGTTAGTTGGTTTATTTTAATACATATTTCATACTGCGATTGACGGCTATGATAAGAAAATTGATAAAATTACAAGTAATACTGTCACTTATACCCGAAATGGTTAAGTGAGGCAGCCGTTCCTCTAATTGACAGTACTGGTACGGTGATGTAAAAGCGCTTATCAAACCCATATAAAGCCGACGATTTGGCAGACAAATTTAACTTCGTAGAACATAGTTTAGGCTTGGCAATTTAAATAATTTTATATTATAATGTATAAATCAACATCAAAATAATTCAATACTTTTATCCGAATGAACTAAAACAAGCTAAGCAAAAACATTTTGAAGAAAATTAAGAGTACAAATGTATTAGAAGAGTAAATTACTCTCGTCTTTATCGTCGAGACCCCAGCAACACTGTTCCGAAACTTTATTGTCTACTAAGAAAGTGCCAGAGATTTAGTAGCTAATTTTTTTAAACAACAAAAACATGTAACACAAGCTCTAGCACTCGGTCACGTAGATACTTCGCAGTTCACCTCTAATTTGCATTTCGTCCAGCCGCAAGGCTTTATTGCATGTCTCTGAGACTTAAACACTTTGTTCAGTCTTAATGTGAACTATGTTACCGTAGAAAATATTTTTCTAGATGGCACCAGTATGAAGGATTGGTAGTTTATATACTTCTATTAATCACTAGAAGATGTCGTTATATTGGTTAGATAGCGCATGCTGTTAAAATTTAAATAAATATAAAACTTTGTAAAATAAATACAAGTTCTAAGTTTTAAGTGTACATAAGCTGCAAAATAAGATTACAGTCTGTGCTTGGTTAAACTTGAAAAATATAATTAAAAAAATTCTAAACAAATTTTTTTCACTTCAAAATTTTTCTCATCACTCTCGGCTGAGGATTAATAATTACAAAACTATCTAACACTCATATTATCCGGACGGCAAAACTTTGCTTGTGTTACGCACTTTGAGTGAACTTGAGTACGGAACAACTCTTAGCCGGCATGTTTCGACGTCCGATAACGTCTTAATCTACGTCTCAATTAGAAATTGTGAATCGTTGTAATGTGTTTTATCGATTCATTTGATTGCGAACGGCAGTTTAAGCGCATATAGAATTGGTCAGTATCTTTAATTGAATCGGCTTCTTAAAAGGAAGTTGCGAATGGAATTACACAAGTCGACACTTAAAGTGCGTAAACTAGATTAGTATTGGAGTAGAATACGATATTTGAAGCAACGCATTAATAAGATGTTAGAATATATGTAGTTTTGATTTGACAACTGTTGTTTTAGTTTTGAATCGCACAAAGTAAACTTTAGACTGCATTTAAATATAAGTTGAAACTGATATATTTTTAAACGTTCGCGGTTGATAATTTGTCATTATAAATTTGATAATTGTTTTTAAGCTACTGGCTAACTATCTAATCTAAATATCTAAATAATAATATTTAGTTACATAAATGCGATCGAATGCGTAATCGGGCTAAACCATCTAGTAGGCATACGAGTATGCTTCTTGTAACACCTCAATTATAATTATATACAGTCTATGGCGAAACTGTCTTTTAGGCTGAGACATTTACAAACGAAGATCGATTAATTTGGGTCACGACAAACGAGTCAAGCGTTAACAAAAGTCACTTTGTAATAGAAAAAAAAAATTCTTATCAGTCTATCCATTAGAGCGCGGTTTAATGGCGTGTTTACAACGATTTGCTTTTACATAATAATTTTAATAAGTCCGATTGTATGGTGATGGAGTGTTCAAGGTCGTTTAATTGTAGTTTTGATATAGCTTTGTGTTTCAGCGTCGGCAACTTATTGGCGCGATAAATAATGCGTGTAAAAGTAGGTATCAGTAAATAATTTGACTTGTAATATTTGAACTCTTGTTTAAAGTTACATTAAAATGTTCTTGAAAAAGATTACATTCTTCAATAATTAAAATTTTAAAAGGCTTAAAGTAAAATTTGCCCCTACCAAAAATTGTCTAACGCGAATATAAAATTTTTCATATTTCGAATAGAATTTTCAAATCGAAAACAATAGTGTCCAGTCCAATATTATTTCAACACGTTTTATAACAAGGTCATAACTCTTAAAGCATTTATTTAATCGTCGTGTTATACGAATTCGAGTACCTACCTCGAAGTAAGAGTTTCATGTGAAAAGGTCTTTACTTCTTTAGCATGAACCTGTTTGAAGGCAAGGAAAGTAGCTCAGCTAATTTCCCTACGTTTGTTTATACTGCGGAAACTGCATTCATCAAGCGTAACAGGATGCGGGAGTTAGCGAACACCAACTGACAAGGGATACTGCGAGTTTGAATGTATTGACGGTTGGCGGTTGCTACTGTCGCGTTCAGCGGTGTTAACGGAGGTTTGTCAATCCTATTAATACCTATTATAAACGCGAAAGTTTGTAAGCAAGGATGGATGGATGGATGTTTGTTACTCTTTCACGTAAAAACTACTGAATAGATTATTAAATAAAACTTTACAATAATATAGATTATACATCAGAATAACACATAGGCTACCATTTATATAGACGAAGTTGCAAGCACCACCCAGTAATTAATAAAATCTTAATATATATAAATTACGTGTCACAGTGTTTGTCCGCGATGGACTCCTAAACTACTTAACCGATTT
>DWQK01000976.1:0-17469 GCA_018231225.1 Noctuana stator
TGTTAAGGGTGGTTCACCCCTTAGTTTTTTATGTTATATGCGGTACAAAGTTCGCGGGGTCAGCTAGTAATTACATAAGAATAATCTAAACTAACATACCGCTAGCAGATCCTACGGGTCCCTTTCAGGTGACTTTCAGTGCAAATGTCAACTTCAAGAAATATTTAAGTTAATTTAAAAAATTTAAAGAAATCTTTACTTCTTACATCTGCACTTAAATTTTACGGGTGACGTCGTGGAGAAGAGTGGGGCAAGCTTAGGACTTGTAAGTCGCGCGATCTGTTCGACAAATATTTGAGCACAGCCTCGTTGCCCAGAGAGCGACCAATATAAAAGTAATCGGAAATATATTACCTTCATATGTATAAAGCAGCATTTAATAAGCAATTAGTAAGCAATTTAGTAAGGAATTTCTCGGTCATTTAAAGATAACTTTAAGACCAAATAACTTTCAATTAAATTTGCCTCATTTCGTAGAAATCCATTAAGCTATTAAGTAAATAATTTTTCTTTAAGACTATGCTTTACAAGAATATGAAGTACTTCTACAAGCTTATTTACGAGTATAATTATAAATTTGACCGGGAATTTGACTGAGCATACCGGGATTCGACCTCTTGAATTGCGAACCAGCATGGTCACAATTACACCACATCATATCTTTAGATATTTTATGTTAATATAATCATAAAGTAAATATTTAATTGTTTTTGGAATGAAATGTACTGGTAAGTGTTACTGTCAAAATATATCTAAAAAGGTTCTTTCAAAATTAGAAAATTGCGTTTGTTAGAATCATCTCACCTATTACGTGTCTGTCAATTTTATTGACCTTTATCCTATAGTTATAGTACAGCTTAATATTTTTCTTGTCCGTGATCTATTGGCATTGTCTATGGGCACTCCGTCGTTCGCGGTAATTTGACCAATCAGACGTTTTCCCTCGAGAAAGTTCGCGCACTTATAAATGCAGAAAACTTGCAAACAACCTGCCTTTCGGCACTTCCGTCTTGAAAGAATATTAATTACTGTTGTAGGTATTCCTGACCGATACTCTCTCGGACATTGTTTCTGACACGAAAAATTGTTGGAGATTATTGCGAGCACGACAGGAAAAGTTGTTGTAAATTAAATTTTTCTTCGGTTCAACTCGCGTTCATTACATTTACGCGTCGAACGAACGGCCCTTATCGAAGACATATGCATCATTTTCCGACATATTTTCTTATCGCACGCAATCAAACGTAATGTATTTCGTGTAATTTAAGGAAAACTCTCAAGGGGTATCGTTGTGATAATACGAGTACATAAGTATGTTTTAAGCAGGGACGAAATAATCATGAATACCGCCTAGAGGATTTAAATTGAAATTGAGACAATACTAATATGAAATTCAGCTTCATAAACAACGAAAAACAGTCATACACGTACTATTTTACTCTTTAACGAGTAAATATCTAAAACCGTTACACTTGCAATAATTGTAATTCATATGCGTATTATATTAATGATATTTTGAAATGGCAGATGATTCTTTGATATTATATTGGTCTGCAACAATATCATTTATAATTTAATGGCTTTGGCCGCCCCTTTTAAGGCGTCCAGGGCAACTGCCCTACTTGCAGCACCCTAGATACGCCCCTGGGGTGCAAATGCTTCTTGCAACTAGTAAAGTTCTTCGTGAACACATAACATGATTTAAATCCTTTATAAATCCATCATAAATCAAATACTCGCTATCAATGGGTATAAATCGCGCCTCGAGACGTATATAAACTCTATAAACTAATTAGCCGCGATGCGATATCATTTGATTACCAGACGACAGATGGCGCTGATTCTATCAAACATGGCGTCTCAATTGCCGCGAAAACTTGCAAGCTCGAGGAGTAATTCGATTTTAACTGTTTGGAGATTTATTGTGAAGGATGAATGCTTTGATTTGGTTCACTTGCTATCACTAAGCTATTAAACGGCATGGGACGGCTATGGTTAAATAAATTTATTATCATTCTTTTAACATTGATGGATAAATAATTCTAAATGTTATATGTTTACACGAGAGCTTTCTTAAAATACTAAACAAAAGCTCCGATGCTATGAATGAGCTTAACTTTTAACCTTAAAAATAAAATAATATTACATTAAATAATTTCATTGCAGCACCAATATTGGATCGTACCTTAATTTTTAGGCGCAATGAAATGATCAGGACAATTAATAATTAACTTCCCTTTATATTCTTCGTAGGTGTGGGCTACGCAATATGCATGATCGATATCTACATGGGCATGTATTACAACACCATCATCGGCTGGGCTGTGTACTACCTGGTGGCTTCCCTGGCGTCAATCAACTCTGTACTCCCTTGGACAAGTTGCGACAACACCTGGAACACTCCGCTGTGCGTGCCCGTCACGTCACCGCAGATCAACCCTAACTCCAGCACGCCGGCTAAGGAATTTTTTGAGTAAGAGTTAAATAATTCGAATTACCAACGGAACGTACACATCACATTACATTTACATTGTAATGCATATTTCTGGATATACCTATTGAGATTGGAAAAAAATACGGTACAATTAACTAACTGTAATTTTAAAATCGATAATCCTTATAGACCAAATTCACACGCACGATATTCAAACATGACGTTCTCACGAACGAGAAATTACTACGTAGGCAGAATTTAATAAAAAAAAATAACTACCTTTTATTCAATACAGAAATTCAATACCTAAATTTTCTTCTCAACAGGCGCAATGTTCTGGAGCAACACCGGTCGAACGGGCTTGATGATATGGGACCCATAAAGCCTTCTCTTGCATTATGTGTCTTCGGCGTCTTCGTTTTGGTTTACTTCTCTCTCTGGAAGGGTGTGCGAAGTGCTGGGAAGGTAGTCATCTCTTATACTATCTCTAATCTAATCTAATCTATAGCGAAACCTGTCTTCATTACCTTTTACTTATGGTATTATGATATATCTACTTATTTACCGCTGCAGATCAGAGCAGTTTGTTTTTTAAAAGAACCTAAAATGATAATATGCTTTTTGCTATACGTAATTTCTTTGAAAGAAGCCTAAACCAGGTACTTTATAATCAGACACAAAAACGATGGAGATCAAATGGGACCTCTGCAACACTTGAAGCGCTCTACTATTGTTCATTATCTGTAATTTTTCCTTATCCAGGTGGTTTGGGTAACAGCTCTTGCACCGTATGTAGTTTTGCTGATTCTGCTGGCTAGAGGCGTGACGCTTCCAGGCGCAACTGAGGGCATCCGATACTATCTTACTCCCGAATGGCACAAATTACAAAACTCCAAGGTAACTTAGATAAATATTACATACAGGAAAACATTCTAGATTACATCTAAATAAGTATACGACTAATTTCTTTTGAGAGAATTTGTACTTATTTTCCGAAATATATAATTATTACTCAATGTTAATCTTTAGGTACAGTTTTCTTACCTCTAGACTCCACTTCCAAATTGTTTTACATTGTTCTACACCAGGTCTGGATAGATGCGGCTTCCCAAATCTTCTTCTCACTCGGTCCTGGGTTCGGAACTCTCCTTGCTCTGTCCAGCTACAACAAGTTCAACAACAACTGTTACCGTGACGCTCTCATCACCTCCTCCATCAACTGCCTCACCAGCTTCCTCGCTGGATTCGTTATATTCTCCGTTTTGGGGTAAAGTTGTTTTTTACCATTTAAATTTACTGCAAGTTTTATCTGTGGTTTACTAGTTTTATTTTTCTGTCTTAATTTTTTAAATTTTTAAAAAAATTATATTAAATTGATTAGATACATGGCGCACGTGCAAAACAAAAGCATCGAAGATGTGGGTCTGGAGGGGCCTGGGCTCGTGTTCATCGTGTACCCGGAGGCCATCGCCACCATGACAGGCTCCGTCTTCTGGGCTATCATATTCTTCCTCATGCTCATCACCCTCGGCTTGGACAGTACTTTTGGAGGTATGAGTTTAAAGAATTGAAAGTATCGCGCCTATATATTCTATGTTAGCTTACATTTTAACTTGTCTCACCTACCGTGTTTTACTCTAGACACTATTTAGGTGTATGATTTTAAGTTAATTTTTTGAATTATCATGTAAAGAAATAGTTTCGTTGTTAGTCTTATCTTTTTTTAATTATATTCATCTTGTTTTTGCATATCTATATAATAAACTCTAAACGATAGTTATTGTTATTTTTTTTCTATGCTATCTATGCTTATTTGGGAGTTTTACTGTTTTAGGTTTGGAAGCAGTGACCACGGCATTATGTGACGAGTATCCAAGAGTGTTGGGCCGACATCGAGAAATATTTGTCGCATTTCTTCTTCTATTCATATACATCTGCGCTTTGCCAACTACAACTTATGTAAGTTTTTACATTGTTATTGCGATGATACCAAAATTAGTAAATGGTTTTGGAATATAATTAACATAAAATTAGTGTCTAAGCAATGCCTAAAAGGCAATTGCATTTGCAGCAGTTGCAACAAAAATTGCCATATGCAATAACTAAGACGTCATAGTTCTTATTTTTGAAATAAAATAAAATTAAAGTTGTTTTAAATACGTTGACAAAGCATTGATCATAAAACAAACCATACTAAAAAAGCAGAAAAAAGTCTATACAGACGTACCTACAAGCGACATAAAACGGAAGCCAAGTTCATCCCAACAATATCTGGGGACGTATTCAGCTAATTCCCTATCGACCCTTATCCCCTGCATTGTTACACGGTACAGCGTCGCATATCGCGGGGACCTCGACGTTTACTGCCTCGGTAGGTATATGAGCCAATGAGGCATACAGCGGCATACTGTCTGTCAGCGGTTTGCGTCCTTTATGACTGATGGCTGTGAGACCGGTGATTTAGTTTCAATCGACTGCAAAACCCGATATAAAGACGGCGAGTAATGGAGTGTCCCTTTTTTGTGAGTTTTTTTATTGTTTATCCACGTTTAAGTTTTTATATTTTATGAATCGGTTTTATTGGTTTCATTCTTAATTTTATGACACATTTGAACAGTTTGGGAACTATTAAGGAAAAACTATCCGCCAATAAAAACGAACTTCTAACTCAATGTGATGATCTAAACCTTTAATCCTATACCTGAAGGATATACTATAGAGAGATAGTAATCAGTATTATAGGGAGGCATTATAGAAAATGGTATTGAAATCTAACCCACATGTAATACAAGTGATTAAACTAAACTTTTTTACTAAACAAAACTAAAAAAACACTACAACTGTTGCACAATATGCGAAACCTAAATCTTGCAATCCATAAAGGTGAATTTCCACCGCAGATAGGTACACAAAAATAGAGAAAACCTATACATCCTCAAGACAAATAAAAACAGCGTTGTGAGTTAAATGAATCCGATAAATAGCTCCGTGTTATCTCGGACAGGAATGTATTCATTGCATTATTCATAGCCACAACACACCACTTAGGGGGATGACCGGTCGTGTTTCCACTATTTACAGATAGTCGAAGATTCATTTGCTGTCTCTCTCTCAACCGCTAAATGCTAAAGCTTATTTTTATTCAAGATTTACTGTTTTAGAATCACCGTTCTCGAAGCCTTCTTCTCAATGGCTGATAGAAAGTGCTTTTGTTCTTTTTCTTAACACTTGCAATGAGTTCCTTTCTTAATTATTTCAATCATTCTTGGCACACCAGCGCATGTTTTTGAGAAGTACTTCTTTACTTATTGCGAAATTATATTTCTTGCAGAACCTTACCTAACCTAACTTAACCTAACCTAACCCTTTTAACCAATTTAGGCACCTTTATCCACATCACACAGTCTGACTGGCGGAGCGTCGTCGTAATATGATGATTCTTACTTTATTTAAGGAAAAATTGTGACAAACATTTTCGTGATAATGTATTTTTTAAGACTAGCTTGTTTGATATATTTTTAAAATTGCGGCTTAAGTTTTTCCAAGAACTTTATTTTTTTACCAAGGATACTTAGGTATACTTCAGCACGCTGCTCCATTGTCACTTGGTCCGCTTATGCTTTGGTGGATATACCATAATATATAGGTACATAGGTATTGTCATTTGGTACATCTATATACCTTGGAACATATAGGTGTAAAGTAGAACTCGCGATCAGAATGTATACATTGCATTATTCATAAACACTACCCACCACTTAAGGGGATGACCACACGATCTAGTAGCCTTCTGATTGCTTAAAATCATTTTGCTCTCTGCAGCTGTGAAGTTTACGAATTTCAATGAACGTTTTTTAATTTTGGGGGTTTTGCAAAGATATTAGACTGGTCAGATTATGAACGTTTTTCAGTTTCAAGGATTTTTTATTACTTTTTGATAAAATGTAGTTCAATGGATTTCGGTTGTGTTGTTGTTGTAATACATTATACTTACATTACTCGTATACGGGATATCATTTAATTTCCTTTCCATTGTCCCCATTATGAAGACGTGGCTAATGGGGACAACAGGAATACCGGGATACAACGGGATTATCACGTATACCTATCGAACCTTCCTTGTATGGGTACCGCATTGATAATCTCCTTTATTGGAAGTCGGTTAAAAACAAATCCACGCATTCCTACAGGGAGGAGTCCATCTAGTGAACTTGCTGAACGTGTATGGGCCTGGACTAGCGATTCTGTTCGTGGTGTTCGCGGAGGCAGCTGGTGTTTGCTGGGTGTATGGAGTGGACCGGTTCTCCCAGGACGTGAACACTATGCTGGGCCATACGCCTGGCTGGTTCTGGCGAGCGTGCTGGTCTTATATCAGGTGAGGATTGACTCTAGTAATGGTTGTCCAGCTGGTCTGTCATTTGAAGGGTTCGATTCCAAGTGGGGCGAAAATTGTATTTTCAACTAACTTCAAAAAAAGACATTCTCAATTTGGCTGAATTTTTTTTTGTTACCTCATAACTCTCGACGAACGGATTTTGATAATTCTTTTTTATTTGAAAGCTGGTGCTTTCCGTTTGCTCCCATTTCAATTTGATCCAGTTCTGATTTCTGAAAATGGCATTTCTCATGGGAAAATTATAAGTTTTAAATTTGCAAATTTGCGTTAAGTATGTACGCGACAATTTTGAAGTCGCTTGTCTTCGGAACGCGAGTTATGATTAATAGTAGTACATCTCCTCCCCTCTCCTTCAGTCCAGTGTTCCTGCTGGTGCTGTTCGTATTCTCGGTGCTGTCGCACGAAGAGATGCTGGGCACGGAGTACACGTACCCGCCCTGGTCCATCACCGTGGGCTGGCTCATGACCGGCACCACCGTCTCCTGCATACCGCTCTACATGATCTACAAGTTCATCATCACGCCCGGCAGCTTTTCTCACGTGAGTACTAAGGATAGAAAACAATACAAATTTCTTTTCTTTTGTTAAAATTTGACATAGGTAGCTACTACAATTTTCTAGGATGATACTTTTAAATTACCTACTAGTACCTACAGTTATTTTAAAATGAACTTATCAACAAATAATATTATACTTAGTACTTATTATTAATTTTAGCTCCATTTCAGCTGTTGGTAGTAGTAGTAAACATTTTCTGTATGTTCTTTTAGGTTAGGTTTTAATTAGCACTTATCAAACTATTGGCTAACTTTATACACCTACATAACAAAAAATTTTTAATGAAATAAATAATATTAAAAAAGTGTAAGAAGAATAATTCTTATAGATTAATTGAAATAATGAACTTATTCCAGCGAATAAGGACAATAAAACGTCCAGTGGAGACATCCATACCCCCATTGGAGCAGGGACTGTGTAGCCTGTGACCTGACCCCCCCAAGCAGCCGCCGCCGCTCCAGGCCAAGCCCCCCACTATAGAGTGGCTGGTATAACCGTTCACTCATGTGTGAACACGATTACTTATTATACGTATAATAATAATCTATATTATAGTCTTAATAATTGTTGCAGTGGAGATATTTACGTTGAAACTACTACTGTTTGAAAATAGAATTAGTGTTAAATTGATGTAATTTAAACATAATAATATCTACATAATGAATTAAATTATTATACCTAAGTCTATTAAAATGTTGCTACAAGCTAGGCACTGTATTTTGTTAATAACTATAATGTATATCTATGTTATACACAAAGATATATTACGTAATGTGTAATCATATAGGTAGATAGAGCTTTTACATTATCTACATATTTATAACTTATAAGCATATAACCGTGTAGTAGGTAGTGATGTTAGTTGTAGTCAAAAGTAACTTCGTTTTTGTCTACTTCAAAATATTCATGTTATATCTACATACCAGTTACTTTTATATTTAAAAACAATGTGTGGGTAAAAAGAAAATAATAATAGATAATTGCATGTCGTTGTACCGCACAATATTAAATATACTTTTACTCGTAAATGTACTTAATTGGTAGATATTTTTTGTATAGGCACTAATAATACATTACGTTCTTGTGCGTATTATTATAATAAGTATTATATAGAAATATTATATGTTATACTGCTATAAAACAATAAATCGGGCGGGTTCTCCTGTTTATAAAATATTAAAACATATTTAATAACTTATTAAATATGTTTTAATTTCATAATGTTTAATGTTAATAAATACATTAATATCGTTGCACACTGCAACGGAATATATTTGTAAATAATATAATAACTACTAGATATTACGCTGTACATACATTGAACGATGCTGGAAAGACTATAAAAAGTAAATAAATGCTTAATTTTCTTGAAAATCCATAAATATATTCAAGAAGCAAATATCTAATATTAAAAATATTATATTCCTACTCATAATTACATTATGCTTAATAATAACGTAGTATTTCTATCAAAACTGGAATTTATAATACTTTTTAGGCAGTGGCTACAGAGCTCAGTATAACAAGTAAGGATATAAAATATATAATATCTACTTATTATTATTATAATACTTACTCGTATATGAATTAATAGGTAAATGAGTGAAACATGTGATGAAGCATTTCTGTGTTCTTGGGCAATGAATACAGAAATGTAGTTGTATGAAGTTAGTTCTTAGAATGTAGTGAATACATAGAAAAAATTTAGAGAATATCATGCTAGCTGTATTTCATCAGCATTTTACCTTTTTGGTCAACTACAAACTAATATTTTATTATATAACATAAATCTCGATACCAAAGTTTGAATTTGAAGTGAGACAGTAAGTTGTAGAGTCGTCGAGCAAAATCTAATAAACATCTATAATAAAATATAGATTCGAATATAATGAAGCTTCCCTTTCCTATAAAACCTAACATTTAACTACAAATACTATATTGTAAATCCCATTATCCCATATATACCTAATGATTGCATTTAAAACATTAGGTACCTTCCTATATCTTAATGTAGCTTAAATAAATTGATCAAGAAAAAATAATAATAACTGTTGTAATTAGCTTAATCTTTAAATGTTTAATAATAATTAAAAAAAAAAAACAATAAAACTCTTAAAGGCAATTAGTTGTTTATTCGAAAAAAATAGAAAATTTAACTAATATAAATACCCATAGGTAACTAACAATAATCCTTTCTATGTAAAGTTTTTGAAGTAGTGGATACTAAGTGTTTTTATAAAAAAAAATTATTAAAAATGTAGTTCATATACCCACAATAATATTAGATACATTTTGCTGTGTTTTTCTTCAACGCGAATTTATTTTTTTATATTTTTTGGTACAGATATATTTTGGAATTTGTATGTTACGTGTTTTTGGTACCTATACATGTTACTCTTTATATTATGTGTGTCTAACTAGTCGTGTTGTGATAGGCGTGCGTAGAATAAAAAATAAATTTTCAAATGATTAGATGTGTTCTGTGCCAGCCATCACAGATCCGTCTAAACATTTGTTTTCAAAAGTGGTTTTTCATTTCCTAATCCTTTTTCCACTGGGTACACTGAATGGGGTTTAATTTATGTAGGTTCTATCTAATACATCATTATATTAGGTCTGATCAAGGTTTAATCTGTTATTTCAAAAGTTATTTTAATCTACTTTTACATAGGTTGGTAGTACTGCGTAGATACTATAGATAATTTGATACTTTCATAATGCTTTCAATAAATAGGTATTAACGTCACTTTAAAATATGTCCGAATGAAAAATTTACCTAATATGCCCACTAGATTAGAGATTTTGTCAAAATTAAATACCAACATGAATAAAAATTTGTTATAAACTAACTATGAGTAAAATATCGATTTGAAAAATACAGAAAATGAATAAATGAAATTGCAAGTGAAAATGTTATGGGAAAAAGGAGTTAAAGCTTGCCTCCAGCGTATGTATGGCGGGCAAATCTGTAAGCTTCAATACACATTGCGTAAGTAGGTATATTTGAATGCAGAGCGCAGCATAGCGCCGGAGTTAGAATGAGTGTTGATATGACCTGTGGTGTAACTGGTGTAGTTCTTACAAAAACAATCTGCCATGCAAAGCGTTTCACATTGGAACAATAGTTTAAATTATGATTTTTATAAGTATCTAGAAACGTGAGCTAACGTTTAGTTTTCGGGAATGCCGTTTCAGAACATTATGAGTTCCCTCCTGATGAGCATTGGTGGTAGCGACGGAGATTCATAATGGTCTGAAACTAGTCAGACATTTCCGAAAACTACACAGTTAAATGGTAATAGAATGTACGTCATTGAGCGTAGAATTGAAAAATCATATGAACGCTGCGTTACGTGTATTTAATGTCACAGTAAATAAGGCCCCTGTGCAAATTTGCCGGCAGAATTTATCGGAGTCCCAACTGGAATCGATAGCGAAATGGCTGAGCTGCAACGGGGAGGTGTGGGGGATGGGCCCCACGGCGGTGTTCGCGAGCGCCGCGGCCCTGTTCCTCTACAACGAGCTGCAGGCGACTTTGTTCGAGCCTGGGGACCACGTCCGCGTCACGGCCATGGAGAAGACCCTGGTTGTAAGTGTTTAAGGCTCGTGTAGCTGCCGATGACCTTGAGCGTTCAGCTTGGCCTTCCTAACTTCACTTAATATATATTTTTTATCGCCATCGTAAAGCCAAAGTAAGTTGAAGCTAAAGTATCCAAAAGCATCTGCCTTACCTACAGTTATTACGATTTGTGAATCTCCACACAAAACAAAAGAATTAATTAAATATTTAATTTGTTCCGAATTCCTTAATCATGAGCCCTGCATTAAAATGGTAAAATGGCAACAATTCTGTTGTTTGCAGTCAACTATGATCCTGGGCATGCTGGCTTTAATGGTCCACCTGTGGGTGTGCTCCATGCGATTCTTCCAGTACTACCTGGACACCCTTATTAAGGACGTAAGTATTAAGTGTCCCAGTTTACAAAGTAAAATATGGTTTGTCCTTGATCTAATTAATATTACCTAACCCTATTCTAATAATAATGCTTACTGCATAACCTAAAATAAGTATTATTATAAACCAAGGTAAGCAAAAAAATGTTTTTCTATGAATATTAAGTGGGCACCTAATTCATCTTATTCTTTATTAGGTATCGCTTTTTATATTATTTTTAAATCAGGGCTATAAAGATAAATGGAAATAAAATGTTACAACAATTTTATCGTGGATTGATCATTTTCTAATGAATATAATGCATATCCATAGTAGTGAAATATAACAGTCACACAATCAATTTGATCTTTGTAAAACCTATTCAACCTATCATTTCCTATTCCTATTAATTCTCAATCGTTCTTATATTCTAGAGTCCAAACATGCTTCTAGAGATGACCACAGCAGGCCTTCTCGGTGGTCAGGCAGAAATCGTTCCTCTGGGGCCCTTGACCAGGTTCCTCCGCCAGCAGCAGCCACAGATCCACATCACTGTATGCTGGTTCCTCTCTCTCTGCTACGCCGATTACGTCAGGAAGCACTACTGTCAGAGGTTCAACATGCCTTATCTCGAACAGTGGTTAGTGTCAAGAAAACATAAAATTTAACATGGATCCGAGGACTTATTCAGTTCTGAACACTAAGAACTGACGTATATGAAGGTTTTATAATAGTATCTCCAACATCCGCACTTGCGCATCCAATATACAAAAACTTGAAACAAGACTTGCTTCACGGTGGGTTATGAGGGTGTCCCCTGGGCGAAATGTGTAGGTTCTCCCACCTACTTAAAATATTAGCCTTCAACCGTTTATGTCCCACCGCTGGGCTCGGGTCTCCCCACAACCAGGGAAGGCGTGCAGAATACTCAACCACGCTGTTTCAATGCGGATTGATGGAGTTCAAATATCATCAGTTAATCTTTACCAATCGGTAGTTAATCTGCTGGCATGAGACCTGTTCGCCTAACATAGTGTTTGATATGTGTCCGCCGGTGGCGCCAGGCAGGCCGAGCTGCACGAGCTCGCCTCCCGCGGCCTTCACAGCACCATGGTCAAGGTGAACAGCTTCGTGGGCGCGGTGCACCAGCGCTTGCGGGGGTACGCGCCCACCACACCCACAGCACCACACAGTCAGACCGCTGACGCGCATACGTAACTGTCGTTTAGTTCTTTCGTATTTCAATAAAGCTTTCGGCTGTCACAGGATCTTAAAGGCTTTAAGGCTCAACACTCACCAAGCAAAATCATAGCCCCATACCAGATTCCCAGGTGGTGCGTCCGAAGTAACCACTACACTACATCGTTGTAGTTGTATCTATCAATTATATTATAGTTTTAAAGCAGTGACAAGTGGCCTACAGTTTCGTATAATGATAAGGTAAGTTTAGAACACTACGGAAACTGTAAGTATTTCATTAATGATTTTGCTGCATTATAACACTTTAATGAAGAAATAACAGCAAGAAATAATCAACAAATTGAACTTATTATATTGCAGAAGTTTTTAAATTTAATTTTGAGAATCTAACTACTAGGAAAGCGCCCACCACCCCAAAATTTTTAACTTAATAAACTGTTATAAATTGCAATGGCAATGCCTTAGCTATAGAATATGTGCTGGTACGTGCAGGTTACCAATTAAATCTTTAGAGCTGACGTTATTAACTAGAGTGGCGGTGTATCGCCGCGGCGTCCATCGTCGCTGGAGGTCAGTCGAGCCACCAGCCGCGTGTCGTGGGCGCTGGGCCGCCGCAGCGACACCGCCGTCGGCTGCGACGCGGCCCGCCCGCCCTGCGGCAGCGGCGCCCAGTGCGGCCTCCCGGAACTGCCGGGTCAGGACCGCCAGGAGATGTGCGTGCGACTCCTCGGTCAGTCTAGCGAGACCACCGCTAATGCGATTGAGAAACTCCGATCATATGTTAAGGTAATTTAAAAAACCGACCAAGTGTGAATCAGATTCGCGCACGAAAGGTTCCGTACCATTATCTATAAAAAATTCACGTTTATTACATTTTTATTTGTTGTGGTGGGTTGACAACATCCGACCAATCTCCATTGCTGGGCACGGGTCACTCCCCACAACCGGGGAAGGCCTGGAGCACACTCTACCGTGCTGCTCCAAAGCCGAGTCAGTGGCCAACCCTTGTCGGATTGGCCACTGACTCGGCTTGAGTAGTTAAACCTGGTCAGAGGACCTCTGACCAGGTTTAACTACTGTTAATCGATAACGATACTATCGTTAATCGATAATGATACTAACTATCGATAACATCCGGAACCGACGGCTTAACGTGCCCTCCGAAGCACGGAAGCGCGCATGAAAGCCATTTTTGAACACCGACCGCGCCCGACGTTGCTTAATAGTGTGATCACTTTTAATCCACACTACCAGCGGAGCGCAGCGCGCTATTATAAAAAGGACATGTACCTACTTACCTTTTTTCAGCAAACACGATGTTCCTGCAGTGGTGCACAGGACACCGGCGGAAGTTTTTCTAGCGTTGCCCCGCCCGAAGGAAACACTCTATGATGAAGATTGTCCATGGAAAAGCATGGTTGCTTTAAAGTTAAATTAATTGTTAATGTGAATCGGCTTAAATTTACTTATTGATGTATATTAAACTTCTAACCTTTTATGTCAATTTTTCATTTAACCATTACCTATTAAAATGGGACGTAATATGAACTTTATAAAACCAGACGGTTATCTAACAAACAAACCTATCCAGAGAACTTGTGTATCTTATTGGTCAACTAGCTGTGCCCCCGGTTTCACTCGCGTTAAGAATTGCAACGTAACGCTTGATAGCATATAGCCTTCCTCGATAAATGGACTATCTTACACTAAAAGAATTTTTCAAATCGGTCCACTAGTTCCTGAGAATAGCGCTTACAAACAAACAATCAAACAAACTAACACTTCAGCTTTATATTATTTGTATTAGATACGTATCACGTGGCTATCTTATTGGTCAATTTAGGTGTCACGTGGCCGCTTGTCATTAGTTTGTAGTTCGTACCTATAGTAAACGTAATAAGGTCCGCTTAAGCTTAAAAACTAATTAAAAAACCTTCCTTTACTGCTATCTATGTTTACTTTATCGAGGTATGTTGGTAGCACTGCAAGTTAACTTTCAATTACGACCAATCGTATCAATCTCGAGATAAATGTGACATTGACATTAAATCTATGCAACTTATGATGTCACGATAATCATTTCAGTACCAATAAACATGCTTTTAATTATCCAAAGAATGATTTTTCAATATTAGGTACTTGTAAATAACAATGAAGCACTGATTTAGGTACTTAAAACCGTAATAGGTTCTCTCACTTTAAGTGTTTTGCCAAATGTTTGTGAACAAAATTTGTAATGTGGCTCGAACCCATAGCGCACTACATCAGAGATGAGAGCCACCACGTAAGTTATTCAATTAAGATTTCTGTTATAAAATCCAAATACGATATCATAAAGTTTACAGGGATGTTATAGGATAGGAATAGGTACCTAAGTTACGGATACGGACATGAAGGTATTTCAGATTATCCATTGGAGTTACGGATATTAGTTTATTTAGAAAATTTCCTATTTAATTGGACTGTAGATTATCATTTGGTACTAAAATCAATCATGTAGGTAATTATTATAGCTTCCTCCTCAAATGTAAGTGTTAACGTTAATAACCATAGACCATCCAAAATAAATGTACGGAATGTCAGTAGAGAACAAGCGATGCTACTGTAATAAGTCGAGTCTCCTTCAGTGTACTCGTACATTCACAACATGATAATTATGTCCGTTTTGATCTCATCAATCGCCCGTGCGACCCTGACACCATTCGAGTGGCGCTGTTAGTTGTGCTTCACTACGTTACATTACGTCTGTTCTTTCAGTAGGTCCATGGTCATAACATGGCTCTTATAGAATCCACCTGTATAAATTATATCTGAAATTTAACGTATGTTTAATAACTGTTTTACAGTTGGTAGACTGGGCGAAGTGCGGAGACGGTAGCCTGTCCATAGTGCCCACAGCGGTGTGGGCGGTGGGCTCAGCAGCTCTCGCCCATCGGCTGCTCAATGCTCTGTTCAGGCGATTCATCTTCAGAAGGGTACCGATATGGGAGCTTATTTTGCAAGTAATTCCTATGAACTACTTACAGGCTTAGCCATCATCAGACCATTTTTATGTTGACGAAATTTGAAAAATAGTAAAGTAATAATAAACAGAGGAAAATAAACACATGAGGGGCCCTCCATTAATCACGTGATGTTTTTTTGGCTTACCCCCTCACATGACACATGATACTAGTGAGGTCACTCTCGATCTACACTACCAGCGGGGTTATGCACGCTTACACAATGACAGAGAGCAATTATTATTCTAATCTACTAATTCTAATCTACTAATTAATTTATTGATTGTTTGCAGCATCTTTTGTTTCTATGGATGGTGATATACAGTCTTCATTTTTGGGTCGTGCTCGTTGGAATTGTAAAAGTAATCGTGGAGTATTTGTACGTAGGTGTAAGTTGTTTTGTTCTTAATAATATCTGATATTTACGTACTATATTTACGTATATAGAAGCGCGCACAGCCCTACTGGTAGTGTGAATCGCAAACGATCACATTGTTAAGCAACGTCAGGCGCGGCCGATACTCGGATGGGTGACCGCTAGTGACAAATTTCATGTGCTTCGGAGGGCACGTTAAGCCGTCGATCCCGGTTGTTATCGACATATAACAGTCGTTAAACCTGGTCGGAGGCCTTTTGGGCGATTTGATAACATCCGACATGGGTTGGCCACTAACTCGTATCTCCACCATTCCGTATTGGAGCAGCGTGGCGAAATATGCTCCAGGTCTTCCCCGGTTGTGGGGAGAGACCCGTGCCCAGCAGAGGGACATAAAAAGTGTTGAAGGCAGGCATTTACGTATATCTATCACTTATTCTCTCCGTGTACTTATATCTTATGATCTTAGCTTAAATTATAAACCTTTTATAAACGGAAAATTAAATACATTAGCACAAATAATAATGAAAAATAACAGTTTTATTTGAACAATAGGCCCAGTTTAATTCAATGAAATTAAAAAAATATATAGTTATTTATCCTCAGATAAAATGTACAAAAGAAAATGTACGTCATTTCCCGTACCGGGAATCGAACCCGAGCCTCCTGGGTGAAAGCCAGGTATCCTAGCCACTAGACCATACGGGATATAATTTAACTTTGGAAAAATGAAATGACTAATTTTAATAATTCTAACTTTATTTGTATTGATTTTTTTCTTACGTAACTGGTATTCATAAAAACGTAATAATTACTTAACGTAGCATTCACTGCCAACCTCGTGCTGTGAAAAGTTGCATTTGAATAATCTACTTTTAGTTCTCGCCGTACTCACTAGCGGCGTTGCTAGTCGATTTATGGACACTGGAGTATTGATTTCAAAGCAAGAGAAAGTTTCTTAAATCAATTGTATTTTTTTTTTGTTTGTTACCTCATATCTTTCGGTTCGATATTATTTTTTATTTGAAAGCTGTGCCCATTACAATTTGAGTGACATTTGCTACGCCGCGCTGTTGTAGTCGCAAACAGGAAAAAGTTTTTCCTTAAAATAAGTAAATAAATCGATCAGCCCTTGCCGACTCGTGACTGGAGTGTCGAGTAGCGCTGTTTTTCAGCTGCCCCCAGATCCCTGTGATTTTATGCGGGATTTGAGAGTCACCAGCCGCCATGGAAGAAATCTTAACTTAGTGTATATTATTTATGCCACTAACAACGTATGCATATTACAAAGTTCCAAAGTTTATGGCCATAGCCACCATGCTTCTGCTACAAATTCATAATTTATACCCTTTGGGTTTCGGTCGCTCGGTAACTAGATGGCGCTTTACTGTATTCTGTATCACGCTAACGAGTTTTCTTTGTAAAAACTATAAGTAAAGCTTGTTTTATAAACAAGTATAGACGAGAAAAAGTCTTTAAATTTTTAAACCTATTGTTCGGTCAATGCATTGACAACTTATTTAAGAAAAAATTACAAACGTCAGTCGCAATAAAGCACTCGCAGAAGTA
>DWQK01000977.1:0-17464 GCA_018231225.1 Noctuana stator
TAACGCTTGATAGCCTATAACCTTCCTCATTAATGTAGCTATCAGACACAAAAAGAATTTTTCAAATCCGACTTGTATCTCCAGAGATTAGCGCGTTCAAACAAACAAACAAACTCTTCAGCTTTATATATTAGTATAGGTATGCGGAAGCTGATATTTAATCTTATACTATGCCGGTTATGCCGTTCTGTCATTCATGTAAGCTTCAATGTTTAGGGGACGTACAATTGGAGCTACGAGGTGTTGAATCTCTTTCTAAGTCAAACGAGGTGACAATGAGCACTCACAGCGCACTCATTGAAAGACGGGCGCTCGCAAATTCGATAATGCCCGCTACCACGCACTTGTTTGTATAGACTCGGGAGGAAAAGTGATTGCGTCGTTTTACCCGTCTGCGCCCAACCAGAAGAAAAGTTATTACCCGATTGCGTCCACCCAGAAAGAGGGAAATGTTTTTCGAGTGTATGTATGTATATATTATTATATATATTTATTTAGCACGCGCTGAAGCTTAAACAGACAGTGGTACTGGGTATATCAAAGTTATGAAAAATTAAAATTTTCGTATCAATATCATATTACATTGGTGTATTAAAAAAATTGCCCTCAAAACGTATCGAAAGGGGTGAAATGCAGGTTTTTATAAAAGGCTTACAAAAGTTATTCCTTTCCATATAATTTGAAATAATAAATTAGTTTACACATACGCAAGTGTAGGCTTTGGTTAGCTATTGATCTAAATACACATGATTTCCAGAGGTAAATCTAAATGGAAAATTTTGCACACTTTTTCTTTTGTTAATAAATAAACACTTTTTCCTCGACAGTACCGATAAAAACTGTATGGCTCGCAGAGAGCCCTCAGCGAAATAAACACGAGTACTATTGCTTTAATGGACCGATAATTTTCTTCGAGTGTACACGTACACCATCTCTTGGACTTCTCACAACTTTGTACCCAATTGCTAACACATAATAGCCAGAATCGCATGAAAATTTATTCGCGGACGTTTAAAAGCGTTTAAGAAATAATATTTGGGTGAGTGAAATGCAGCCTGTGTTCATTGTAATGTGATCGTTTGTATGCAAAAAGTGTATGATTATGATAAGGGAGAAGTTTGAGTAATATTCAACGCACGTTTAAATATTTATCTATTCCTATTTCCTTTTGCTTTCAATATTGCACGTACCTATTTATATATTACACGTAAGTATCTATTTGATGTGAAATAAAATCGTAGAGATATAAAAAGTTCATCTTATCTTACCAATTCCCAAAAGTAAATAACTGCCATGTTGTTCGTACCTGAAACAAAACGAAAATATTATGAAACGTAGGCAAAAAAAAAACAGTTTGATCTTCAGAAAACATCAGGGTAGGTACATAGTACAGTAAATTTTCTATTTATAATTCTTACAAACACTCTGTATCCAATTTGAAACGTTAAAATTTTATTGGAAATCCAATTTAATGGCGACCGTTGACGGCATCTGTAATTGAATGCGCTCTGATTGGCTAGTCCATATCACGCGCTTGACGTCACGTCCGGTCGCGTCACGTGGTCCATTTCCCGCTCAATTTCCGATACAGTCAATGTCATTTGCTAGCCAGCGGTCGGTAGGGGCGGGCGTCTTCAATTTTCTTGTCAAGAGTTTGTTTCCTTTATTTTTACGACGTATTTAAAATTGTTAACGTAACCAACTTTCGTTAAATTGGAAAATAAAATGGTTATAAAAATGTATTGTTGTTAATTAAACTTTTAGTGGATAGAATAAAAAGATGACAGCACAAAAAGGTCACGCTTTTCAGTTGATTTAACGAAAATAAAGAAGAAAAGGCACAAAGCATTATGAATTTTCAAAAGGACCTCTTGAACTCCAAAATCCCGCCATCATAATTATTTCAAATATGTAAAGTTTTCGTCGAGATTAAATCGCGATCCTTTGTTTCAAACTGAACTTCTTTGTTTATGCCCCATTATGTTTTTAGCGGTAAATTAATTAATTTCCACCCTTACTCGTGTAACTATGTATGTCGCTTTCCTAAATTAATAACATATCATCGAAGGGATTTTCTCTGCGCTTAATATGAAGATATTTTGATTAAATTATGAAAGTAGTTTACCAAAAAAAAAACATCTGAACATCAATTGACCTGCAAGTCATTTATTTTTCCTTTTACAACCACGGAGCGTATCCCAGAAAAATAAGAAACAGTGCTACGAACAATACTAATACAAAATGTTCTTCATATTCTCTGTCAAATAGAGGAAATAAACATAAAAGGAGAGCTGCAAGCTTTCTATTCCTTGATGAAATTACTGCAAACAACTTACAGCTGGCTGTTGCAGTAATAGAATTATCCGAACAATACAAACTCTGTGACATTTGCGAAGAAAACGAATATACCTAAACTATAGAGACCCGAGTGCTTGTTATGCTCGGATATAGTTTGAAAACAATGAATATTCTCTGTGCCATTTTAAGCAATTAGTTCCTAAATGAGGTAAAATATTAAATTACGCAGCTCAACTCAGTTTAGTAGGTTATAAGAATGGTGTATACGAATCTTAGAACTTCGAAGGAACGCTATTTTATTTAGGCTTAGATTTACCTTAGACCCTTGACTTTTGTAATTAGCTAATTGAACCAAGGAATTTCGTTGTCCCATACAAATTTTGTTCCCGTTTTTCACCTCACCACCAAGAATTTCGGAAATTCCTTTCTTATCGGAAGCCTACATTATACAACGAACATACCCTCCAAGTTTCAGGTCTTTACGATCACCGGCCTGCGCTGTGAGTTGATCCGTCAGTCAGTCAGTTAGGACAGATCATTTTAAATGTACAGATACTAGGAATATTAACAACGTCTATAAATCCTTACAGATTCACCTGAGTTCTGTGGCCTACTCGGATAACATTTGTTATGTCACATCACTATAATGATAGTTAATAATGCATGTGAACGGAGTAGGCAGGCAAACGCTGTGAATAACTAATGATTCAATTAGACCCACTGTGTCGGTATACAAGTCTTATTATATCTCAGCGTAAATTGTGAAAACGGTTAGTAACGAAACGGTTAGTTGTGGTTTAACGGGCGAAGCAGCCATCAGTTAACAAAGTGACGAAAAATTGTATACCTATTGTCCAAATAAAAGCAGTATTTTCCGAAAGGCAAATACTGAAAAGTATTCTAATCTAACTTAAGATTCGTTAGGGTTTGGTTATTTAATTAGGTTAGATTAGTTAATAACTTATTTACTCGTATTTTATCTTAGTCCCAAGATATTTATCTGATAGAATTACTGTAACCATGATTTGAAATTGAGTCTTAATAGTACAGAAATAATCTACAGGAAAATGTTTTTCCTCCACTGTTCTCTAGTTCTAACAAATCACAGTGGATGTGAGACAGCTTCCTCATTATATTTTTCAGGGGGCTGACCCAGTTATCCGCGGATTAAATCCCTATTTCCCGAAATTTTCCGGAATTTTCCGAATCGCGTTTGAATTAAGCCGACTGACATTTCCCGTTAATACGTGTTTAGCCTTGAGCGAGGCTTTCGAGCGAATAATCGGTTGAATAGCAAGGTTTAGAGTAAGAGGTAGAACGGCTGAAAAGCTTCCGGAATAAAGGGGGTTTAACACTACACTCCCACTATATCCGACATAAATATTTAGTTTACCTGTGATACTAAAGATTAAATAATACATAAACAAATAAATAACGTTTCACACTCACAGCCCCACACTAGGATTCCCTGTGTAGTGGGTGCCATGGACACATACAAAAACACACACAAACACAGAAATCTAAATTCATCATATAAATTTCTACCCCGCCGGATCGAACTCGGGTCCCTTCGAATGGTGGACTGGCGTGATAACGACTACACCATACGGGTCGTCCCGATTACCGACCGATACTAAAGATTATTCTATTTATGTAGCGTTGCAGTGCGTATTGAGCCTAAACTACAAATTTCTGTTTTGTTTATATAACCAAAACAGAATATTAAATGACAAGACGAAAATAATTTATTACGACAACGGTACGGTAAAAGCTACTAATTTAATAATTAAATATGTAAATAGGATATAGTGGCTTACCTAATTGTGGGTAACACAATTAGGTAAGCCACTATATCCTATATTAAGAATAAAATTTCTAAATCATCATTGCTACTCAGTAATTTTGAAGGGATTTCTTCAGCAGACTCACTTTTTGTGAGTAAAAAGATCATTGCAAACTTAACGCGGAATTTTTATTATCATTTCTTTAAAGTTATAAGAAGCTCCATACAATTTTGCTGCATCTTCGCAATACCGAGATCCTCTTATTGATTTATTACCGTTTAAGCTCCAATTAACTAGGAGTATCCGTCTTCGTTGTACGCTGCAAGTAATTAATATACGGCGTTAATTATCTAAAGCGTCTTAGCAGTTGAATTACTGACTGTGATTTGAGTTATTCGGTGGCTAGAGTTCAGTTTGCTTACTATATAGGCTGGAGTTACCATACGGCTATCCATAACTTCATCTAGGTGGAGAGGACAAAAAGCTATAGGAATGTTTAGGTCCAGTTAATTCAGGTTATGTGACGTCCTTTGGCCGCTTTTGCGTAATGTAGTGATGTGGTGATTGAGTGATGACAAATATCATTTGATCTCAAACGAACTTACAAGTGTAGTTCTATTGAAGTTATGTGAACAACAATTCATAATCCTTGCCACCTAACTTGAGTCTTACTATAGGTACTAATCTATTCTAATATAATAAAGTTTTTTGTTTGTTTGTTTGAATGTGCTAATGTCTGGGACTTCAAGACGGATTTGAACTTTTTTTTGTATGATAGCTATATTCATAAAAAAGGGTTTATACAGGCTATCAAGTATTACGTTACAATTAATAACGCAGGTATTCATATGAGTGTGAAATGAAATAACAAAAATATTTTAGGTACTAAAAGAATAGAAAAACTTTCTCAACGAGTTAAAAGTGGAGAACAGTCAGTCTTTCTTTCAGTTTAAACACTTTTAAATCACGATATAAGTGGACTAACCCAACAAAGCTTAAAGCGCATAAAACTTTAAACTTTTAAACCAACCTCGTTATGGAGTTACGATCTGTTGGTTGTTTAAAACACTAACAAAATGTTTGTGGAACTCGATTATTCGATTAGCATTCGTGATGGGGAAGTTTATTAGACCGCTGGGGAAGTTTAATAGATTAGACGAGCCTAAGGACATTAAGTAGGTACGTAATAAGTTACGACTTTTAACTAATATATTTATTTATGACGACCCGTTTGGTGTAGTGGTTGCCACGCCAGTCCACCATTCGAAGGGTCCCGGTTTCGATTCCCGGCGGGGCAGAAATTGAAATGATGAGTTTAGATTTCTGTTCCCGGTCTGGGTGTCCTAGTGTGAGGCTGTGAGTGTGAAACGTTATTTATTTATTTATCGATTTTGTTGTTTTGTTATATATGTATGTAACATATGCATCACGTCCGCGTGGATTATCCAGGTATGATTATTATGTCGATATATATTTTCTTGGTTAATTTACCTTTTTTTTTTCACCCTTTTGATGTCCCACTGCTTAGCATGGGTCTTTCCCCACTCCCCACAACAGGGTAATTGACCTTAAGCCGTCAAAAATCCAATCAAATATTTTGTTCATTTTCAAGTATAAAACTAATCATGATCAACTTTATACGAAAAACTTAGAATAATAGGTAGGCATGTAAAACTACAGTGACATTACAGAACTTATTTTTTTCACTCATTCTCAAAGAAAATAAAATTATATTAATCAGACAAAGGAGTGACACTAGCATAACGCGCGGGCTATAAATCAGGGACCCGGATAAGATTAACCTGCGTACGTACACCTTACCCAGGTTTAGCTGTCGACCGACGCGCCGCGAATACATTAGCTAGAACCAGTTACATCTGCCCAAAGCCGAAAATAACCGGTATTTTTATTAGGTACCTGTTATGTATGTACGAGTACATTCGAAATTATCACATTTATTTTTACACTAGCTATGTCACGCGGTTTCACACGCTTTAAGAATTGTGACGTAATGCTTGATAGCCTATAACCTTTCTCATTAATGTAGCTATCAGACACAAAAATAATTTTTCAAATCCGACTTGTATTGATAGAGATTGTTGATATTGTTTGTTTATAGGGGGAAAAAATGACCATGCAGGTGATCTGACAATACTCATAAGTAACCACGAGCATTCGACCATTTTTCAATTGACACAAACATCGGCTCTCCCTAGATAGAGCCTTTTATCGTAAAATAAATAAATGCCTTAACTGAACAACAAAAAAATCATTCTATCGTGGATTAAAAGGCATGGCTCAAGATTGCTTAAGCCTAACAGGCAAGCTCAGTTCGCAATAGGTATAGAGAAACTTCGTGAAAATCGTCAATCGCAATAACGTCCAGCGTTTACCTTACAGAGGAAATCCAACTTTTCAGTGTTTGAAATCGTAAAAAGGCAATTTGCTTTAAACTCACGTAGCGTAAACCGCGATCTTTATCGCGTATAACAGCTGAAAGGTCTCCTTGGGGAACTTTTAGAGTGCATACGTACTAAGGTGTCCAGTTGGCTACTTGGGAGGAGTTTTCCGTCCACTTCCACACTTCGCCGACCACTTTCAAACTTCGCCAATTGTTTTCGACATTTGTTCGCTTGCTGAGATCTCGGGGACTTTGACTGTGTGCTAGATGCGCGGAGATTTGGGGACGATATTCTGATTAATGATATTCCTCGAGAGCGATTGGAACTAAGTTTGAGTTAGAGGAAAAATCTGTCTCTTATAGACTATAATAATTTAAAGCTACTTGACTAGCTATCCGATGATGCCTTTGGCGGTCACCTCTATGCCATGCAAAATATTTAATACAACAAACAGTAAAATTATCAAGCAAAAACAATTTTGTAAAACTTCGTTACCTAAATAAAGATTGTGTAAAAGATTCTAGAAATTGATGTTATTCAAATTAGATGGTAGAATATTTGTAAGAAACAATTGAATCGCGTCTCGTAGCTGTTCGTCCATAGTCAAACAGGAGCATAAAATGCGGCAAGCAAGTCTTCTATTCCAAGAAACTTTCCTGGTCTTCCCGCAGACGTCGTAAGCGGAGAACATTACCGTCCTCGTGACTGGGCTGGTACGTATAGTTGGGAAATTAAGAGGAGCATTTTCTTTGCGAGTCAAAGTAACTTCTTGATGAAGTAAAGTTCACTTCCAGCAAAACGCTCCGAACCTTAAATATCTATTTAATTACTAGCTGCTTTCTGTTTTAGAAGTGAATTTTGAACGCAATTATTAAAGTGTTTATTAATAGAAGTATTTTTCATTACGATCAATTTCCTTATTACATAAATACATAGTTATTTGAAGTATGTACCTACCCTGTATGGCAATTAGATAGTTTGACATTGTAAACGGAAACAGTAGCATAACAATAATGGTGTCGTAATAACGAAATGAAGGTTGTTTGTGAATAAACTGATAGTTTGAGAGCTGTAAGATTTTATTGTTAACAAGAAAATGCTGTAGTGAAAGTGAAAGCGAAATAAAAAATAATAATTGATTTAAACTACAAACGAGTTTCCATAAAACGATAGTCAAATATGGTTTAAAAACGTATGCACGTTTAAATATTTCATGCATTAAAACTCACGGCTAAATATGGCGCCTGTAACGGGTGCCTAATTGACAACATTTTATTAGCCACCGCTGGTTGTATATTCTACACCCACCCTATGTATTTTTCGGCAATTACGACTCCATATACATGCAGCCTCATTCCCACAGTAAACAAACAACGTGACCCCGCATCGCGTACACAGCCTCCAGTATTTAGGATTAATGCGAGTACATAAAATCGAATGCCTTTGCCGTCCGCCGGAGGCACACATTTTATTGAGGCTCCCTTTGATCGCGACAATGGCGCCTGTAATAAAATTTAAAAAAAGAACCGTGCATTTCCATTGTAGCGAACGCCCCCTACCGGTGAAATTACAAACAGAGCCCTTAGTTTAGACACTTACGAAAAACTTAATCGTATCTCCATCGTATCTGTATCGTCTATATATCGTCCATAAATCTATACGAATAATAGAGCTATGCTCCAGAATTTGTTTGTTTAAACGCGCTAATCTCAGGAACTACTGGAACGATTTGAAACATTATTTTTGTATATGAAAGCTACATTCATGAAAAAGATTATAGGCTATCAAGCTTTACGTTATTATTCTTAACGCGGATAAAACCGCGTGGCACAGCTAGTATAGAATATAGAGACAACAGAACTACAGGAACACTGCTATACCAGTCAAACCCCCCATTTGGCCAGCGTGGTAGACTGTTGCTCAAGAGTTGCTCATATTTGAAAGGAGACTTTGCCCAGCAGTGGATGAATTAGTTCCAGATGGTGATGATGATGGTGATCTAGTTTTTCGTTACCAGATAAAATAGAAATCGAGTTTTGTTCTTCGTAAACTGTAAAAATTCGTAGTAGGGGTAATGCATTTGTTTCCGTAAAACGAAACTTGACGTCAAAGTCACATAATATATATTGGAGTGTCTATTAAATTTTTACTGGTGTGAGTAAATCTTTTAGGGTACCATGTAAGATCGAGACTGCGATGATTTGATACTTTATCGATTGTTTCGATAACAGACGTAAGAACTTTCGTTGCCCGCGTGGGGTCGACTGAAGTCCGAACGAAGAGATGAGTGAAAATGCTGAGTCTTATTTAAGCAGTAGGCAATTTGTTATCTTTTGAAATATTTATATACAATAATAAATAAATAACGCTTCACACTCACAGCCTCAAGTAGACAAACACCCAGACCGGTAACAGAAATCTAAATTCATCATTTATATTTCCGCTCCGCCGGGGATCGAACCCGGGATCTTTCGAATGGTGGACTGGCGTGGTAACCACTACACCACACAGGTCGTCAAATATATACAAATGGTCTGTAAGTAAGACTGTAATGTGTATAGGTATTATTAAATTATACTTTTAGTTTTTCCTTTCTTTAAGATATTTTGTAACCAAGATATGAAAATGTAAAGTCATTACATAGACAATACAAATGCTCAGTTCATGAATGTATTTACTGACGCATTTTTATTTTTACTGTATTGTTGGTTTATGTGTATCTATACTAATATTATAAAGAGGAAAGATTATATTATTTGTTTGTTTGTATTGAATAGGCTCCGAAACTACTGGACCGATTTGAAAAATTCTTTTTGTATATGATAGCTACATTGATGAGGAAGGTTATAGGCTATCAAGCATTACGTTATTATTCATAACGCGAGTCAAACCGCGCGGCAGCTTGTCTACTATACTTTAGATTTTTTGGTTTTTAGCTCCCGATTCTAAAGTTCATGCGGGCGAAGTCGCGGGTATAAACTAGTTATATTATAAAATTTCTGTCAAATAAATACCTATCTAAATATCATTCGCATCGATGTAGCATCACGAAATCGTTCTGTTAATAGAACAAAAGCAAATTAATTATTTGAAACCTGTTCTGCCAGTGAAGCTGGGTATTTCATAACATTATCATATCGAGTTTCTGTTGCAGACTAGCTTATGACCGTGACTTCGTGCGCGTGGAAAACGGTCAAGTTTTTTTTATCGTTTACTAGCGACCCGCCCCGGCTTATCCTGCTGATACTAAATACACTACAGAAAAACTGTGAACGTTCATACATAATAAACTTTCCTCTTCAATCACTCTATCTATTAAAAAAACCGCATCAAAATCCGGACTTCTAATCATAGAACTAAAATTACTTGCGAAACGAAAAGAATGGCGAGCGAGCGTGGCAGACGGGGTCCAGAATAGTTGCCAAAAAGAATATAAATACTCTTTAAAACTGGTAGTGATGGTAGGTAGGTGGTAGACCTTACAGAGTTGTTGCAGGAAGGTACCACCGCTGTCCTCATAACCCATGAAGCGAGTGTTGTGGCTCGTGCTGGTGTGGGGGAGGGTTGCTACTGGACGCTGCACTGGAGTCATCGAGTGTGTAAAAGAATTTATGTATAACTAGCTGTGCCCCGCGATTTCACCCGCGTTAAGAATTGTAATGTTTGATGGCCTATAACCTTCCTCATAAATGTAGCTATTATACACAACAAGAATTTTTCAAATCCGACTTGTACTTCCAGAGATTAGCGCGTTCAAACAAACAAACTCTTCAGCTTTATATATTAATTTAAACAGTTTAGTGACCAAAAAGAATTTAGATAAATTTTACTAATCAATCTATCAGAAAGAGATACATTTTATTAAGAAGCAATTTCTATATCATTATGTACAATAGCCATAAAATTGTAATAATAACTGTAGTTGAATAATTAAAAATTAAAGCAGGTCAGAGTTATAACAATACTATTTAAAATTTACATTAAGTATGTGTAACATATTGTGTAGCGACGACTAAAGTTGCGTTTACATTTCTACCTCTTGCAGTTTCCTCCTAGGACACCTGTAAAAGATTAAACAATATACAAAAGTGTATCCGCATTGAAGCAGCATGGTGGTGTATGCTCCAGGCCTTCCCTGGTTGTAAAAAGACCTGTGTAAAGAGATAAAAAGGGTATTATTGTTGTAGGAAGGCGCAAGCCACCGGTTACCTAGTTTATTTTTAAAGGACTTCAATAAATTACGTATGTAGTAACAGGTATTTCTAAATGCAGTCTCTTTTCGAATGTATGAAATTTAAAAGTATGTGAATGTCAATAGTTGGTAGCTTTCTGACTTGACGTGTGATGGTTCTGATATAATTATTATGAACAATAATATAAAATGTTGGATTTCCTGAGCTGCCTAACAATATGTAATATTAACCTAAACAATCTTATTAGGGCTTCCAACAAATATTAAAAAATTTAAAGGCTGTTTAATACGTGTCATAAAATTAAATGTCTCTTCAAAGAGACTGGCTATTGAAAATGTTTAATTCTAAAGCCAGAGAAGTTGATATATTTCTCGTTTGAACGAAGATAGAGTTGATTACCTCAAGGCGGGTGGTGGTGATGCCTAGCGGCGCGTGAAGGTCCGGAGCCAGGAGCTGGTGAGCGGCGGCTGCGGCGCCTCCTGCTGCTCCATCTGCTCCAGCAGGCGGCGCTGGTTGTCGCGGAAGGCCGCGATGGGGTCCTCGAACTGCCCGTAGTACGTGAGCACCTCGCGCACGTCCGTCACGTTCGACATCGCTATCGCTGTACAGTCCAAACAACCATCGTTTAACCAAACATCTATTCTGCACTTTGACTTTTTTTTAATTATCTATCATTTGTTTTTTTAAAAACATGCAATCTTAACTTTGTGGTAAGCCAACCAACATGTGAACAATAACACTTACTTTGTAGTAAGTTGGCAAGATCGAGTAAGGAAGTGTCATCATCATCGCCCTTCCATTTCTTCAACACAAGCGTGTTTTGATTGTGGAATTTGGTAGCTTGCTTGTTCCAGTCAACGACAATAACCTGTAGGATGAATTCAAGGTTAACTATGTTTAATAAAGTACACTAAAGTATCATCTACAACCCACAGCTGGCCACTGGTCTCTTAAATATGTGAGAATTTAGGCCATAATCAACCACACTGGCCAATTACGGGTTGGTGAACTTTACGTGCGTTTTGAGAACAGGGAGTGTTGCAGATTACATTTCATTTCTTAAAATGCTCATATCTTAAAGCAGTCATTGGTGCATGCTACTGGGATTTGAACCTTATCTTAGCTTATATTATTCTGTATTTGCTTAAAATATATATAATAATATAAAATATACCTTAGAAAGATCACGATTGAGTCCATCGAGATTCTTGACATGCACGCCATCTATGAAGTGTGTAGAGTCCCTGAACAGTCTGTATGTGATGAGCTTATTCTCAGGGTCTAGCTTATCTATAACCGGCCAGATCATGAAGGCGTTCTCCGTGGTAAAGATGATCACCTCGTAGTCAGCGTTAGCTACCGTCTGAAGGAACTGATCAACGCCTGGCCGCTTTTTAAATCTGTTGAAATTACATCCATATGTATATTAGTATTAAATCAATTCAGTTCACAATTATGTTCAGAACACTTGAATACTCCAAATATTAGTACAAAATATACATGTAAGATTGTCGAAAATTTTCCCATAAAGCCTACCTCCAGCCAGTCTGGTAAGACCAATCAGGGTGTACTAGCACGTCGGTGAACTCCAGCACCAGAGTATATGTGGGCTGATATGGTGGTGGCAGCGGGTCCGGCAGCAATAGCTCACGGGAAGGCTCTTTTATCATCTGCCAATCACAACCCAAAATTAATTAATTACTATTTTAATTATATGTAAACAACTATACATTATATGAACACCTTAAACACTCATATTAAACTAAAACACAGTGATTATTTATGACAGAAATGGCTAGTAAATAAAGATTGCACTAACTGACTCAACTGTCTTCATATAATTAACATATTATAAGTACATATAAGTAGAACATCTAAGTATTTGCTTAAACAAAAAAAAATCATCGAAATTGGTCCAACCTTTACATATTATGCACAAATACCTTCTCATAAAAAGTAAGCTCCTTCCAGGCTCGGCGCAGATACTGCAGCACGACGGGCAGGTGCGAGAACTCATCCTCTATGAGCGCGCCCTCGTCATCTCGCCGTGGGGCGCCCATCTCATATATCATGATGCCCCCCATAACTGTCATGGCACCACCAAACACTGCGAAACTGTTTCAACCAATCATATAGAATTGTACAAACCCATAATTGTGGAGCATTGTGGGCTACTCTCTAAGCTCTTCTCATATTTCCAGGAGAGCCATGCTTAGCAGTGGGACAGTAAGTAGTTAAATAAATGTATTTATCAATCACAAAAACAAGACACTATTAAATGGTACTCAACAGCTCTACTAGTGAGGACTCACCCTAGCTTCATTCTATTCCAACTTTTAGCATTTTCTTTTGCTTTCTCCTGCTTCTCTTTCTCAAATCTCTCTTGCTCCTTTTTGATTTCTTGTGCATCTTGTGCAGTTTGTGCTTGCGGGAATAATCTTCCTAAGATCTCTACCTTTTCCGTAGGTTTGGCATCTTTTGTTTTGTCTAAAAGTCAAAAATAAAACCCGAAGTAGAAAAATAAAAATTCATTTCACAGTCAACTTCACAACAATACTAGTAGCAATTAGTTAGAGGAATATTAACAACAATATCTTTGGTTATAAAAAAACTAACCTTTACTTTCGGCACAATAAAATCTAGGGGAGCTCGCTGTTAGGAACCATAGGTTTTGTCTAGAAAGACTCTTGGTTTGTAGCTTTACAGTTTTAGTACACGCTGCTCTTGTAAGATATAATACTTTTCTTAAAGACATTTTTAAAAATTCACATTATTTTTGAAATACAAATGTCACAAGTTCAGTGAGTGAATTCACTTCACGAAGTTCACTTCACGACTGTATGTCATTTAGTTGTCAAAACATAACCATTTACGACGACATGAAATATTTTTCAACAATACATAATAAAGTATCTTATTAGACATAATGCCTTGTTTTCCTCAATTTTTATATAACTGAGTAATAGCAAATCTTAACCTTTCTACCAAAAATTGTGTTTCGTAACTTATTTGCCATAATGGAGGTTTTCACTATATATATTAGTACATACCTATACTGTGATTAACTGGGATTAAAAAAAAAACATTAGGACAGCAGACAGTTTATATGCAACGTCAATGTGTCATTCTGTATACTGTCCAGTCAGTGTTAACTGACAGAATAGATAGAAGTCAAGTCAATCAGTCAATTTAATTTAGTCAATCACATGTTGCAATGAATTCAATTTACTAATAAAATAAATCAAAAAGTGGATAAAAACTATTGAAAGCGCCACACGTTGAAATTGTTTTTTCAGGCTTATAGATTGTGTTTTCATAATGGGTAAATTAGACGTAACTATATTGCGGTATCTAACCAATGAAGATTTCAGAGTGCTGACAGCAGTAAGTACGGTATAATATATGAAAATATTTTGAAGTGTAACCCCTATGTAAGTGTGGTTCATATCTAGGTGGAGATGGGAATGAAGAATCATGAGCTGGTGCCTGGTTCATTGGTAGCGTCCATAGCGAATCTTCGACACGGCGGGGTACATAAACTAATGAAAGATTTGTGTAAACATCGGTTGTTGACCTATGAACGGGGGAAACAATGTGAGTATTAACGTATAGTACAATTTGATGCTGCCACTTTAAGGCTGTTGAGCATTAATCAGATATAAAATACACGTGTAAACATCACCTTGCTTGTCATTCAGACTTAACACTGATTTTAACAAACGGATTTTAAAGGTCCCCTTTAAAAAAGGCATTTATTCTATATTTAGATGACGGCTACAGACTAACAAATGCAGGCTATGACTACTTAGCCCTGAAAGCTCTCACCAACAGGAAGGTGATTGCCTCATTTGGCAATCAGATCGGAGTGGGCAAGGAATCCAACATTTACACAGTAGCTGATGAAGACAAGAACCCATTGTGCTTGAAACTCCACAGGTAAGCTACAGACAGCCTCCTTGGAAACGTGCAATAAGTTTTGGGTTACAAAATTGCTGAATTTTAGATACTCATTGATTTGACTTTAGCTGTTAAATGACCACAAGTGTGAATAATGTTACCACATTTTAAAAACTGATGGGAAATGTAGTGTCATAAGTATACTATTAAGCATAAACTTAACATTAATATAGATTAATCTAAATTAATATAAATTAGTCTGTATCTGCATCAAAGCGTGCGAGGTGCGCTGCCACATACAAACAATTATTTATTTTTTCAGATTAGGTAGAACCTGCTTTCGAAACATAAAAGACAAACGGGACTACCATGCGCACCGCAACAGCGCCTCGTGGCTGTACCTATCGCGAATATCTGCCACTAAGGAATTTGCGTACATGAAGGCTTTGTTCGACAGAGACTTTCCAGTGCCGAGGCCTGTGGACTTTAACAGACATTGTGTTGTTATGGAGCTGGTGCATGGAGGACCTTTGTAAGTCATTTGGATATATGTATATAACATACACATTCATAGGTCATATCATGGGACCCAAAATTCAAGGTACATAAAAGGTATACAAAAAATATTTTTGAAATAACACTAAGCATTTTATTTATATATTTTTAAGTTTAGTTAAATAACTTCTTTAAGTCTGGATTGTGGTGTGTTTTGTAGCCAGACCTATGTCAGCTCTAAGACTAGTTTCAAATACTTTTTCACAACTAGTAACCTGACTTAAAACCCAAACCCAAAACCCAGCACATAAATAGGTGCAGCATTGGTACCACCTTCAAATCCCCCACCTTTAACATAACATTCCTTTATCAGGACCCACGTGACTTCAGTGCCTGACCCTGAAGCCCTATATGATGATCTGATGAACCTGATTGTGAGGCTGGGCAACTGCGGGGTCATCCACGGGGACTTCAACGAGTTCAATATCATGATAGATGAGGATGGCCATCCTATTATTATTGACTTTCCTCAGATGGTCTCTACTTCCCATCCTAATGCTGAATTGTAAGTATTGCTTTTGATTCAAGTCAGGTTCATTGGCCGTTGGCTTTAGGTGCTGTTGAGTTAATTGATATAATAAAGAAATAAATACCATATAACGAATAAAAAAAACAGTTTGTATTAAAAATATTTTGTTTTTTTTTTTCGTTTATTAACAGACAGCAAACGTTATGAACCCATAGCGGCAAATTTTAAGATACGCTGGTTTGGTTGGTATCCTGTTTCCAGATACTTCGACCGCGACGTGCGCTGCATCCGCGAGTTCTTCAAGAAGCGGTTCGGGTACGAGAGCGAGCTGTTCCCGCGCTTCGCGGACCTGCAGCGGGACGACGCGCTCGACGCCGAGGTGGCCTGCTCCGGGTACAAGCGCACCAAGGATGTTGACAACCACCTCTTGGAGGTATAAATAATGAGCTATTTGACAGGAAAGTCAAATGAGATACTTTTATGAGCTGTTAAAATGCGAGTCCTTATTCATGTATATTGACGTCATAATTTTATGAGTGAATGGACAATTTTTTTTATTGATTTAATGGAAGCAGAATTTATTAAACAATGTAAATGAAAAAATTAAAATTTTAAATATTTTTAGTGTACACCTTATAATTAAACTTTTAGAATTAATGTTGAGCAGTGTTAAATACATAATGTATTTTGTATATTTACATAGTGTATTTATATAATGTATTATATTGAATTTACTTATGTATATCTTTTGTTGTTAAGGACCCGGCGGCCCCACAGGTTGACTGATAGAGAATACCGCGTGGTATTAAGTTTGGCTTTTGTACCCTTATTTTTAGGTTTTACAATAAAGTTTAAAAAAATAAATAATAACTGTGCCTTTTATCTTTTCGCGATCTTACTCTAACATACATAGTATATGTATATTTCTTGAACTTAATAAACACTTGTTTCAGGAAATGGGTATTGGATTGCAAGTTAGCGATGAAGAAGAAAGTGAATCTGATAATGAAGATGATATCAAAAACAGTAATTATTCAGAAGACGAACTTGCTGCCCTCCGCCAAGAGGTATGTTTGTCATAAAATGGTAATGATCCAATAAATTTATATAACAAAATTGAAATTGTGGTTACCAACAATAGTGTTAATACTTTTGTGTTTTAAGTAGCAAGTGTACTGCATCACTACAAGTCTGGAACACCTCTGCCCATCCTCTGATAGAGTAGAAGCCCTATCTAAGGCTGTGTCCAGCATGTTCCAATTATATAAATATAAAAAAAACCTTTATTTTTTATTCTTATCTTCTAGCCTTATAATTATTATATCCATATCTTAGTGATTCCAGTCACTCAAATAGTATTAATTTGTTATACGGTCATGGAAATAACGCCACAATTGGATCGTCGTTTATAAGTCTAACTTTTATTTTCCTTTTAAAGGTTGACGCATCAATCCGCGACGACGAAACTAAGCCAACACTACAGCATATCACGAACAAAGCTGCCAACCTAAAGATAAGCAACGATGATGAGCTCCCGCTACTAGTATCCGGAGATGAAAATCTTAAAGAAGACAGGCTGCAAGAGAACAGAATAGACGGAACTGAACACAAAGACATGTCAGAGAACAACGAAGAAATAGACAAGAAGTCACAGAAGTATAGGCTAGCAATGGTAGAAAAAACTCTATCAGATGTCCGTTCTATGAGGTCCTATACATCAGCCAGCACGATAGCCCCGGAAGTTGTCAAGCTTCAGGTTAAAAGGAATTTAGAGATGCAACAGAAGAAAATGGAGAGAAAGAAGGCTATAGCGAAGGGAGAAGCGAGTGCAGTGACCCGCCACCGGAGGGACAATAGGGAGACTAT
>DWQK01000978.1:0-17454 GCA_018231225.1 Noctuana stator
CGGCTGGCCTTGCCTCTATCTGGCGTCCGCTCTTTCCGCCTTCGCCGAATCAATTTGAACGTTATTATTTTTATTGAGTTGTTTAACAAAATGTATCATTGCACCGTGTACGGTCGTGTTTATTGTTTCTGTTTGTAAACAATTCGATTACCTGCTATTTACTGCTTAAATGTTTAATTTTTTTAAATTGTTCTTTAATTTTTATTGTGAAGTAGGTACATACCTAATTCACTAATAATATTACGTAATTTGAAATTCCAAATTTGATTTAGCTTTTTTTTTTAAATAAGAAATGGCAAAAATATTCGCAGGAACTATGACCCATTTCCGAAAATACGCGAACCGCCTGGGATGAGGAACGTCGAAAATTTGTGTACGAAACGAGCGTACACGGCGCAGCGCGTGCGTAATCGCTGAATGTGTGTCATGATCAGTAGGTTAAGTTTAAATAAATTGATTCGAGGGCCACCGCGTGTGTGCAGGTAGGTGGCCGAAGGTCTCCGTTTGTTACCTCTGACGGCATAAGGCGCGCCGTGCACCGTAGGTACTCCGCATTAACCACTTTTGACATTCGTGTCAACTGCAATCACTCGTGGGACTTATTTAGAGGTTGGCAGCAATGATTTGGTCGAACTTTATAGATGTCATTTGTCAAATCTACTTTTCAACAGACTTTATAAAACGAGGTTTTCAATTAGACTGTTTTTCATGTTTGTTAACTCATAACTTTCGACTGGGTGAACGGATTTCGTTGATTCCCAATTCCATTCCAATTTGGTCATGTTCTGACAGTGGCATCCATGAGAAAACCATATATATGTATATATATATATATATATATATATATATATATGTTTTAAATTTGCTAATGTGCATGAAGTATGTGCTGGACAATTTGAAGTCGGTAGTTGTCGTATCGCGAGTTATAATTATAAAATCTAATAAATACAGCAAAAAAAAAAAGAAATGTCAAATTACACTAGCGGACCAAATAAAACCCGTTATTTTGAACTGTAAAAAATGTGGTAAAATACCAAAATGAAGAAAATTTTGCTTTGTTTTTCAAATGAACAAACACAGTAATAATAGGTTTGAAGACAATGATAAAGGCAATGTAATAAATAGCGAGGTATCTACATAAAAAGATAAATGGACAGTAAAGTATTCAGTGTAATAGCATGATAAATGTAGAGCTTCTTAGGAATGTCCTAGAGCTCGTGAATTGTAGAGATCGGACAGAAAACCTTGCATGATTAATCTCGTATCATTGTGTTATATACCCATTTGAAATGTTTTTGACGCAACATAAAGATTGTTTTGCAGCATGATCATACAATTACTTCCAAAGTGGATAAAGATTTTGTTTGTCATCTCTACTACAGTCACTCTGGTCAAGAATGTTCTGATCTTGAACTACGATGATACACAAAGAATAATTTTAATGACAAACTTCACAAAAAGGAGTAAATCTTAGGTTAGGTTAGGTTAGGTTAGGTTAATTACGCGTGGCATATGAACAAGAAAACAATTTTTTTATATTTGAGGTCTATAACAACTTAAAGTACAGTGACAACCCTTGACGTGACAATTTGACGACTCGTATAGTGGTTACCACGCCAGTCCATCATTCGAAAGGTCCCGGATTCGATCCGGCGGGGCAGAAATTTAAGTGACGAATTTGGATTTCTCTTATCGGTCTGGGTGTTTGTATACTTGTGTACTTGTTGTATACTTGTCTTTGTATGTGTCCATGGCGCCCACGACACAGGGAATCCTGGTGTGGGGCTGTGAGTGTGAAGCGTTATTTAAATTACCACTATTATTAAGAAGATGCAATAAACAAACCATTTATTTTTTTGGTTTCGTCGTCACAATCGTTCAGAAACAAGAACTCCGTTTCTCCTTCAGACATGCTACGACCTTTGATACGAGACGATTTCCTCGCAAATATTTCCCCAGCCTTGCGTAAGGTTTTCCGAACATTGACGGCTCTGCTACATCTCGTTACAGTCGGAGCCGCGGTATAATTCGACACTCGTAAGGACATGTCGTTAAATGATGACGGAACAGAATGAGGTGATGCGGCAGCGTCTGTGTTTATCGTTTACAAACAAATTTATTAAATGTTTCTGCATTTAATTACATGTCAGTTTTTTGGCTAAAGGTATTATAAAATACTAGCTGTCCCACGCGGTTCCACCCGCATTATGAATAGTAACGTAATGCTTAGTCTATAACCATCCTCATAAATGTAGCTATCATATAAAAAAAAATATCGGCCCAGTAGTTAAAACGTTAAAACAAACAAACTTTTCAGCTTTATATGATTAAGCTGATTAAACATTATTCAACCGATATGCGTGTCCTGCAAAGTTCGAACATTTGTATCGATCAATTTACGAAAGAACAAATATAATTTGCGTTTTAATGGAAAAAGCGCGCAAAGCCTAGGCGCTGGTAGTACGAGTATACCGGGTGTAATCGTTAAGTGTGCACAGGCGATTATTGCGTAACTCTTACAGATATCAAAAAACTTTAAACTAATATCGAAAGTACTTTACCTAATGATTAAAATGACAATAATAACTTTTCAAATATAAAACGAGAAATATCCAAAAAATTTACATTAAACATTATATTTCAAGTGATCTCACGGATTGAGCAAGTTCGGGCGCTGTCGAGAGTCCATACTTGCATTGGTTATAGCTATATAGTAGTAGTAATAGTTATCGACAGATAACAGTTGTTAAACCTGGTCGGAGGCCGTTTGAGCGGTTTGACAAGATCCCACAGGGGTTGGCCACACTAACCCGTATACCCACAATCGGCATCGAAGCAGCATGATGGAGTATGCTCCAGACGTTCGTAACAGTTGATGATATTCATTTGAATGTTTCTTGATTTTATAAACTCTTAAACCCCTCTTAGACTGATAGAACCAGCATTGATGGTATTTCTTTATGACCAAATAGTCAGATTTCTAATGAATTTGACATAGTCGTAAAGTTTTTACGCCCAGTCATTATCAATGATTCAGGGATTATATTTATAAATCTGTTATTTTCAAGTGCCTTTCACTTCTTGCGCGTTCTTTGGTCAAGAGTTTTTCGATAATGCGAGGTGAAATATATATATATTAGGTATAAACTAAACTGTTAATTCTTTGTTGAGCGATAGTTTTATATGTATCTAAGTCGCTTTTTCAAACGACTTCAAAAAAGGAGGTTTCAATTCTACCTTATGTTTGTTATTTCATAAGTTTCGACTGGGTGAACGGACTTTAACGATTCTTTTTTATTTGAAACCTATTGCTTCCCGTGTGGCCCCATTTCAATTTTGTCCAATTCGGACAGTGGCATACATGAGAAAATGATATGTCTTAAATTATTTGCAAGTATATGTACGACAATTTTGAAATTGGTTGTTTTTGTAGCGCGAGTTAAAATAATTTTTCTTTCTTAAGCAAAGTGCAAATGTTGAAATGTGAGGGTCTGATGCATTCTAGGTGCCCATGATTTATGCTGTGAATGAGTCCACTATTATTAAGATTCATAGCATGTTTCAATGGATAAATGCCTGTCGATCTATGTAATAGATCTTTAGAGTAGGACGCCTTGGTTAGATAATAATTTTTCCTGCAAGTTACAGTTACGAGTACGTATCTATTTAATCGTTTTAATACATGCAATAATGGTATTTGACTAGAACACAACAAAACCTAAAACAATAATTTTTAGAATTTTTGTTCGTTTATCTGTGCGTTTGTTCGCGGTTATCTCAAAAACGCCTTATCCGATTTAGGTGCGGTTTCCACTATAGTATCAAAGTAAGCTTCAAAGTAAGTATCAAAGTAAAAAATAAATTATGTATATAAATATATTGATTTGGCAATCTCAAATTGGCATGGTAATGATCACCATTAATTGCACCACTCTCGATAATAGATGGCGCTACAGGTCACTTGAATTGTTTTTCGAATTTCTTCCCATAGGCGACCTCTACTGATAATAACTACGCAAAAGTACTTTATACATTTCCCTGTTCATTTACGCACTTAATGACAAGATGGAGATTTCTCGGAAGTAAGGCTCATCATGACACAGGCTCGTTATTTCCACCGGAAGTTAATCAAGTAAGAGACTATGTTACACGTTTCCAATTAAATGCTAACGATTATTTCCTTCAGTGGTTTTTTATATTATTATGTTCAGCACTAAATTCATGTTAGTGAAATTTTTTCTCTTCATGTAAATTATTAAGTTTTGCTAAAGACTTTTTTGTAAAAAAAATTACAGTTGCGATGTTATTTTAAACTTTGGTAAGGTTATTTCCAATTTTTATTTTCCTTTCCACAAATAATATTTTTTGTTTTGGAAATAATTTATATATTATGAAATATACTCGTATATTATATTATGTAGATGTCGGCTCGTACGTAAATATTAGGTTACTATTTTAATCATTTTGATGCTAGATTAGGCAAATACGGTCTTAGATAGTCATTGTTGCCTTTCGAAGTCGGATGTGAGTGTGGGCTGCAGTGACAGATAACCAGCATTTTCCTTTACTTCATTTACATACTTAAAAGACTGTAGATTTTCCAAACGCAGTCGAACACGAAGTACCTAAGATGCAGAGATATGGCGTCGACATTGCGACATAATAAAATTTCGCTTACAATAATAATATTATATTATGCATTTGGACAGTTTTTGATCGAACAATATAAGTAGGTACCGACGTAGTGTTTCACAATACGTCCTACTTACATCTGATACACGGCCGCAATGAATCCATGTCACATTACTAATAACATCTTTGGAAACTTATTGCCCTGTGTTAAAAATTATTGTGTGTTGTAGCGGTTTTTTAACGACCTTAAAGAGGGTTTTATGTTTGGCTGAATGCATTTTTTTATAATATTATGTATTCACCGATATCTTGTGTTGTGTTAAACCGATTTTTATATTTATGACTTCATAACTTTCGACTGGGTGAACCGATTAGGATGATCCTTTTTTATTTCAAAACTGATTTGTGTTCTGACAACAGTATCCATCAGGAAACCATATAAGTCTTAAAGTTACATTATGTGTGTGACAATTTTGAAGTCGGCATTTTTCGTTTCGCGAGTTAAAAAAATTATTTGACCTTGAGCTTGGGACCTCGGATCATGTAACCAGATTGCAACAAATTATGCGTTATTGAACAAAGCTTCTAGTAGCAATGGCGCCACCGACCATGCCAGGACTATAATAGGTTCCTTTGGCCATCTCTATGGCCATGATTGGGACTGAAGTCGCCAATAGAACTCCATGCAGGATGGTCGTAATCGAATTGTGATTGAAGATAATTTAAATGAACGGCATTCGGCAGTTATAACATAGTGTTTAAGAATATCGATCTTTATTTCGCATTTATTCATTTCGTTTCATTTTAAAACTTGACTCGCCCGCGGGCATTTTGTTTTAGAAAGGTTTGTAAAATCTTTCTAGTATAGTTTTTAAACAAAACATATTAATATAATATAATGCTATTTTTAACATAAACAAGTAATGTAAAGTAAGTAAATGTAAAATAGTATCTGTTGGTCTACGATGTACTAATTCGATGACCTGAAATAGTGAAACGTGCTTAACGTGGAATCTTTTTCTGAGTAATTTTATATTATTTTAACATTAAATACTTATTATTGTTAACAATTCTAAACATTTGTGACATAAAATATAACAAATGTTTAATTTTGTAAATGTTGATGGCATTATTAATAAGTATGTTGGAATAGAATATAATATGTTACTACTTTCACTATTTATAAAATTTATTTTTATAAATCGTAGATAGAATCATTACTTTACAATTAATAGGAGCGTGTCTTTAGTTCTACTATTCATAGTATTTAAACACTATCCAAAAGTAAAAAAGTTATAGGTACGATCTCAGACTGATTAGACGTTTCTATGTATGTGACCTTTGACTGTGAATGTTAACATAACATTATCCTGTCAGAAAATGGATAAAATTTTCATGCGCAGCGTTTTGCAACAATATGGAGAGGTACTGCTATGAAATTATGTATATTTACTGATTAGACATAAAATTTTAAATTAAAATATAAAATATTTGTCTCTTAGTGGCCATGTTCGTGTACTGAGCGCTTGCAACATTAATTTCTTCTATCATCTGTGTGAGGCGCTCGGAATCCGGTAGTGACTCTGTGCGCTCAATCAGACCGGGACAGAGATAGCAACGCGCACGTACTAGAGCGGGAAGGAAGCAAGGTTATACTCACGGTCAGATCATTACTCTAGTACTGGGCGCCTATAAAGAGTTTATATCGAATAGTTTTTAAGTGACTCGTAAATAATAAACATTATATATAACGGATACGATATATTATGCGTAAATTTTAGTACTGAGCACATTGTATTTCACGACATTAATCGGTATAAGAAATAGTAATGTGTTACGAAACTTGTTAATATGTATGATTTGGATATGCATTGTTCAGGATAATAATAAAATTACGATAAATGAGGCCAATAATTAAAGTATTTTTTGAAGTTATACTATAAGTAATGAATGGTCCAGTAAATCATAGTAATCCTTCATGATAATTTATAATTTAAATCAATATGTATTGTGCTACGTAATTGTATTACAAAATATTTACATTTGGATTCAGGGATGATTTGGAATTTTCCTTTTGAGTATCGGTCAATATATCTGTTAAAGTTCAGGCACCAATTGTTCATTTATTTGTACATTATGATTTACAGACAATATCCTGCACCTAAATTAAGAATTCATAATTTCGTGGAGCAGTTCTAGGCTATTCTAGTGGTTTAAATTTGGACTTCCATTAGTATCAGGTCCGGACAGAACGCATATCTAATTCTAAGAAATGGTTTACTCGTATATGAGTATTGCAATTTATAATTTGTTCAAGAGTTGTTTTTAATAACTTTAGAAAAAGCATGGTGGAATTAATTGGCTTTCAACCTTTTCATGTAAATGAGTAAATTATTTACTTATTATAACAGAATTCTTTATTTTCTCAAAATTTTTTTGCACACTACACAGTCATGTAGTACGTAGTACATTTGTCTTTTTTCATTTTAATTTTCCAATTGTCTATTGCAATAATCCACTTGTATCCAAAATCCCACAGGCTATCCGAAACAGCCATATAAGGTTTGTAAACGCGGCAACCTCTGCGCTATAAGGCCGCGGTCGCCTGACATAGACCCAGATACGACGACATTGGCACTACATTCATGAACTAAGGTCACTCGCGCGTTTAAAAATAATCGTGCTGTACATTTCGCGCTATTCCTTCATTTTGACAGTTCCGTTGTACTTGTATGTTTGAATTTCGAATTAGCGTGATAAAGGCGATTCGAAATACTGCCTCAAAATTTTGTTCCCAAAAAATAATCTACGCTTTATCGTTTGTGATTAATTATAAACGGTAATTTTGCAAGTATTTCTAAAAAAATTGTTCAAGATTATGTCTGTGAATTAACGTTTTCACATAATACAATGTATCCTTGTTTTAATGTCAATTTTTTATACTGTACTGTATAGACTGTACACTTAAAGAATATAGATTAAGACTATAGACTGAAAGATATACTGTAATAAATGTAATTTTACGGTTACTATTCGAAGCAAGAAATATTTAACCTTTAACAGACTATAAATGTCTCTTTAACAGACTATAAATTTATTATCACTTGTTTCATAGATATTCAAAAAGTCATACTTATCCTAATTGCCATATAAGAATAATGGAAGGCCTATGCCTGCGCCTCTGTAGTTCATTTAAATATAATCTGGCAATAATTTCGACTCTGCTACAAACATTGCGTCACTCACCTCCACTGATACGATCATAAGAGCGACCCCGCTTTGATCTGTACCTAGTGACTGTTACTTTACTGATGGATAAATAGATAACTCGTTATTGTGTCTTTATAAAGTCACTTGTCACTTGCATCAATAAGTGATTAAACAAAAATGCTTGAGGTATAAAGTCATAAACTGAGTTTATAATTAGGACTTGTAGTGATCTTCGTCAATGACAAGAACGTTCTGTGTGATCTGTTTATAGACGTTTATAGACACGGAAGGTACCAACTTTCAAAAAACAAATACATCAAAATCGGTTCACCCAGTCGAAAGTTCCGAGGTAACGAACATAACAAAAAAAAACACAGTACAGTCGAATGCAGAAGTCCTCCTTTTTTTGAGTCAGCTGAAAAGCAGAAAAAAACTTGAATTTTAAGTAAATTCCATACATTAAGAACGTTCATAATAGTGGCCAAAAGGACCTCATCCAAGGCTGTAAATACCATTACAAAAAAGATAATGTCAACCATAGTCAACATTTAAGTATAGCAAGGAGCCGGCTTCTATTTTTCAAGGCCCACGTATAAGAGGCTTGGATGTAATGCACGGTCTAGAACAGGATATATTATTGTATTTGATGCAACTGTTACGTCACTGACCTCCGTTGTTACGAACGCATGAGCGATACAAGTTTAGAGCGACCCCGGTCTGTAGGTTGTAGACTTAATAAGTATCCTGTATTGTTATATAAACTGGAATTTATTCATTTTGCATTACAATGCGATATAAATTGTATTGAAAGTACAATAAATATCCTTATTTACATCATTAGGTTTGATTTCTTTATCCTTTCAATCAATACTCTTAACGTTATATTATAACTAATTTCAATAAAAAAATATATCATTTTAGTACATAAATTAAACTTTAATATGTAACTTTTGCAAAGCATTTTAATTCAAATGCAGCTAACAGAAAGTCACTAAACCAATTAATAATATAACTTATTACATTATTTAATCGTTGATACGAAAGTGGTAATAAATTCGTTGTTAATATTTAAATATATTCCATCAGTTTGTTTTCGTAATAACTTTCCATGTCAAAGGTCGACTGAATGTAGGAAGAAATATTATAATTCTCGTACATATTAATTATGTAAATTTGATGCGGAAAATTTGTAGGTAAACCCATACTTAATATTAAATATTGGTAGGTACATATATTGGTAGGTAAATATTGGTAGGTTGATATTTGTTTAAATATGCACATCATTTACATTTAGTATCCAATTGTATAGTAAGTTAACACTACGTAAAGTAAGACAACACTACGTAAACAGTCTATGTTCTATTATAATATCTGTGAAAACGTCAATGTTGATTTCGATTTAAAAAAAAAAACATTCGAGAATCAAACGTTTATATAACATCTATAACAGAATTCTACACAAACTGTTATGTTACATTTAGAATAACTTTGGCATGTTGCATAAATTATAAAACTTAATTATCAACGATATAGAGTCCAAAATTGCTTGTTTGTTTATAGAACACCGTGGCGCCAACATCCCACGTGCTACGTAAGTAAAGCCTACGTCGTAGAACGCCTACGTAAAATTTTAAACCCTCTTTAGTATATTAATTACGAACATTACAAAAATGTATAAGAATAAATTGAATAAATATTATTAGTATTAATAAATGGATTCATAGATTTATGTTATAAAAGAATTTAAATTTGATACTAATTACTAAATAATATAAATTGACAAAAATAACACAATATGAAATCTACGTACAATTGTATACACATAAACATCCACAAAGAGAAACACCCACGGCGGGGACAAACATATAAATTCATTATTTACGCTCCGTCCACTGAAAATTAAACCCAAGATTTTCTGAAAGGGAAGCTGATTTGGTGTTGTATTATTTAATATTTCCAACATCGAAGACTTAACGTTTTTATATCAGACTATTCTGTAGTCCTTTTAAAACTAAGCAAAAATACAATACAATGCCATATTCAAACTTAATTAATAATGAAAATCAAGTTTACATCCAAAACAGTAGAGTTACGTATTACCAAACATTAGAGGTACGTAAATTCATAAAGGAACTCTTACAACTACGAGTAAAGCATTATTAGAAAACGTTGGTTAGCAACGGGATTCTCACGGCACGCAATGAAATTCCCATTATTTCAGGAGGTAGGAGTGTAGCGTCGCGTAGCAACCGCTACACGTGTAGCCCGGGCGAGCGCTACCTAACATTGATAAGCTCGATGCAGTTTGCTACAATAATACTTCAATCCTTTCTTCGTCCACCGCTGGGCAGGCGTCTGTGCCCACAACCGGGGAAGGTTTGGAGTATACTCCACCATGCTGCTCCAGTGCGGATTGGTGGAGCAATTGGAGGCAATAATACGTAGCAATGTCTGATAGGTTTTTGACTAGTGATTTTGTAGTCGAACCATTACAGATTAATCAGTTTAATCTATTTCTAACACATAGTGTATATACTTGTGTGTGTTCGCCTTTCTCGTATACAGAGTATTAAGCTTTGGAGCTTTGAAGCTTCTTGTTACACGTGTCGCCCGCCCGCCCAGGCTACTTCTACTTTTAACCTCTTTCACTCAAACCAGTTTTAATGAAATTGCTGTCGAAGGTTTTATTTGCTAAAACATTTAACTTTATATATACTAAATTTGTCGATGTTTGTTTAGAAATGAGAAACAGTTTGAAGTGACTAGTGAACTGTCACTGTATTTTAATGTCTACCAGGCTGTCCATATGTCTAAAGGTATTAATTTGTATACCTCTAGTTATTCGAATAATTATTACAAGTATAGAGGATATAAAGTTGTAAAAAGAATAACCTAAACTAAGTGTACCAACTAAACTAAATGTATCAACAAACGTTTGTAAGGATATTAAGATCAATTCATAAATACTCTCTATCGTTACTCAAATCTAAACTTTTCTATTAACTTTATCAAGTTTTGAAATTAATTAAAGTGAGCACAGTAAGAAAAAACCTTGAAAGCGTATTTAAACTGAAGCGTTACACGTGCCGGCCTCATCCCCACATCCCCGCCCGCCCGCCTTGCCGCCCCCGGGATCTAGATGCAATCCCTTTCTATTATTTAAAAGGCTTTGAATATTTTCAACATGTTATTGTTGCTTCGTAATTAATATGTTAGCAGGTACAGTAATAATTGTTTTTTATTTAAAAATAAAATAAGAAAAACAAATTTGTTTACATAACAATTAAATCTCTTTAAAATTATACATTTTTTACACATACATAACTAAAAGTGTAAGGATATCAAAATATTTTTTTAAATTTATTTATTTATGACCAACAAAAACTAAAAAGTATAAAAGAAATAAATAATTACACAGACAGTACTTATAATAATGATTACTACTTAAAACTATTGCTATTTTTGGAAAGTAAATAGACTAATCTATTCGAAATAATTATTACTACTTAGCCCTATTTTTAGAAGCAAATAGGCTAATCCACTCGATATCTATTTAGATATCTTTTTCAGGTTCGCTATATTTAAGAAACAGAATAAAGCAAATTACAAATTAGAACTCGGGAAAAAGGTGCTGGCTAACGTAATGTGGCTTTTTCTTTTCCCGAACCTTGCATACAACCTACTCATTCATGACGCTCAATACGCAACCCCTGGGGGCGCGGGGCGCGGAAACACGTGTATCAATGAAGAATAAAACCACCCCAACCCCACCCCTCGACAAGCGGGGAAGCCTCTGTATTCGTGCTCGAGGATTAAAAAAATATTAAAGGTCCCGGTATTACGAAATTTTCGTTGACAAGCCGATAATTAGACTGATGATTAATTATACAATTCAATTGAACGTTATAATTTTTATAAAAAAAATCACCTATTTAATTCGCTTTTGGTAATTTGAAAAAATGTTTTTTTCGTATTTGATGTAAACGTAAATTTTTTTTAAATAAAATTTATTAACAATTAGTTATTCTTTTGCACATGTACCTATTGTATGTACGTTAGCTTAATATTTATTTTTACAATTAAGGTATTAACATATTATGTTAGTTTACATACACAATACACAAATAAATATTAAATCCCTTAATATCTAAGCAATAATATTCGAAAATTTTACTCAATATTACTTTTTGTGTTGTAAAATTACAGCTATTTAAAAAAATTTACATCACCATTTATTAAATAATACGAAAGCCAATTACCTAAGTACACAGTTCGTAGCACTTCCTCTAGTTTAGTGGGCGATCTATTGCGTAGCTAGGCACTACGGAGGCGGCGGGGGGCTACGAAGGTCGTAGCGCGTACTACGGGATCGATAGAGGGATCGCCCGGGGCCCGATTGTAGCGTGCCATGCCGTGTCAGCCTGGATGAGGTTGGGGGTACACTACGCTTTCATTTGTTTAGCTTTTACTCTGTAAATCTGTATTTAGATGGAAAATGAAAATACAGATTAACTATACCACCTTAATCCCCAGATGTAATAACGCCTTAGACTTAAGTAACAGGTGACCTGGGTTCTTGTTTGTTACTATTAAAATATTAATTTTTTTACATAAAGTTTACACTCATGATATGCTTAATGAAAATTTTTTCGCTTACCTTAACAGCGTTAATCAAAGGATTTCGACTAAGATTTCATTTGAGATTTGAGGTGTTATGCACGTTTATTTCTTAACGCTTCCTTCTCTTCTCCATCCACGCTCTTCTGCTTTGCGGTAACCGAAACTCCCATTAGAAAATAATGTTAGATTTCTTATTTTAAACGCGTATAAAGTCGTAAGTCGTATCAACTCTCATATTTCTAACGCGGTATACTATAGTTTAGCTAATGTTTAACTTTAAGAATAACAAAACAGCTATTTTGACTTCCATAACAAGTGAGTATGTTTGGTCCCTCAGGAGGGACCAAAGGATTAAACGTGTCCCCAGTGGCAAACTTCCGACGGAGGTGTATGTTTGTTTACATCTACCGCATGCCGAGGCAACGATCGCATTGCGTAACGAATGAATCATGGTACATCATAGCTTGTGGAGACCCGCACAAAAGCCTTAACGTTTGCTCGACTTACATAATACTATGACGGTCGGAATGTAAATAATATTTACTACGTACTAGGTGTTATGGATAAATTCCCGGTAATGTTTACGTGTTACTGTTTATGTCTGTGTTGCCTACTGAAAGAGCTACTTTATTATTATTGCTAAATAATAATGTTAGATAATACTTAATAGAGCGTCATTAAATGGTTCGTGAGTCTATATCTGTACTCATTTTTATAAATACAAACGGCTTAACTCACAATCCAGATGTTACGGCTATAAGGTGAATTGTTACGAAAACAATCGACTTCAAAATTGCCGATGATGCAAATTGGCAAATTTAAGTCTTGAATGGTTTTCTTATAGATGGTTTTGTCAGAACTGGACCGAATTTAGATGGGACTACGCGGTAAGCACCAGCTTTCAAATTAAAAAAAAATATTAATATCCGTTCACCCAGACGAAAGTTATTATATACCAAATATAAAAAAAATACAGCCGAATTGAGAATCTTAGCTTTTGTTGAAGTCGGTTTAAAAAGAGCTGAAAGTTATATAGAAATTCGTCAAGTAAGTCTGAAAAAGTAAGGCCTTCTCAGAGTTGAAGTAATACTTATTATAGAGTAGAACAATATTATAGAGTAATATTACATAATAAATCTTAAAAGCATCGTAACTGTATGTAACTGAGGAAGTGAATCAGAATATTGTTAGTACAATACAGAAATATGGAAACACAACTAATTCGCTTACGAATTAAATGCAGTACTTTCACTCTCCACGAAACAATTAACGCTGTGACTCGCCGAGATTTTTCTGCTGTCCAAGCTAGAAGCTTAGCGATTCTAAATTTAATGTTAAGATGTTTTTCATATTTTAAAAGAGCAGCACGTTGACCGAAGCTGTGAAGAAGTGTGAAGACCTCGTAATGGTTGGGCATTGCCGAAAAATTCCCGTAAATATAGCTATTTGTACTTATAAATACTAGAGCATTGATGATAAGAGATGTGCAACCGTTTCAGATTATTTAATTCACTTTAATGTAATTTTTAGGTTTACACTTCTCTTTATAAACTTAAACTTTTACCTTTAAAACTTTAACTATATACAATCTCACACCTCTCCAAGCGCACATTATGCTTAAAAAGGCGAACCACAACATTTTATTGACGTTATAACATAATCATATTTCATTTTAGGTCGTAGGATACACTATAATCGCTAAAAAATCGCTAAAAAATACAAACTAAACGTAAATCGCTCATCACTTACACCAGCTATCAAAACAGATATAATCTAAGCGCATGAAACGGCAGGCTTCTCACCGCGTATTGTTTGAGTGCGGTAATAGATTTTATGGGCAGAATTCGCTTTGTTTTGCCGCAGAGTTGCACTGCCGGGAGCTAGAACTGTCATTATAATAGTAGTATATAAAAATGTAGTATTTGAGTTCATAATAACATGGAAAGCAATTAAGAACAGCAACAGACGCCTTTATGCGACTTAGAGTAGAGACAATGGACAAAACTCGTGTAGCGCGTATAGCCCCGCTGGTAGTGTGGATTGCAAGCGATCACATTGTTAAGCAACGTCGGGCGCGACCGGCACTCGAATGGGTGACCGCTAGTGGCTTTCATGAGCGCTTCCGTGCTTCGGGGGACACTTTAAGCCGTCTGTCCCTGTTGTTATCGATAGACAACAGTCGTTAAACCTGGTCGGAGGCCCTATGGGTGGTTTGACAACGTCCGATACGGTTTGGCCTAACCTAACCCGTATCTCCACCAATCCGCATTGGAACAGCGTGGTGAAGTATGTTCGTGGCCTTTCCCGGTTGTGGGGAGAGACCCGTGCCCAGCAGTGTGACATCTTTTTATGAGAAAGTTGTAAGTAACTATGCAGATCATTTTAGTGTTAGAGGACTCTGCAACCTCTTGATGTTCCTCAATAGGCAAGGAGGTACCTCTGTTAAAAAAGTAAACATAATATTTCCACAGATGGGTATCATAAAATAAATAAGTGTTTTTTTTTAAATAATAAAATCCTAAACAACAAGTTCTAAATTCAAATCTCCTGATAACGATTTTTATTAATATACAATTTACATGGATATGGTAATAAGTAAGCCTGTCTATAAAGTTTACAGGTTACAAAATATAGTTGCTATCCCCTAACAAACCGTAATTTGTCCATATCTTGCATATTCATAAAGCATAAACTATCCGCATCTCGATAAGCGACTAGCCCGCGGTTAGAAAACCAACTGTTGTATAACAACACGCAACTAATGAGTTACTCAAGTGCATGGCAACACCGAGAAAATGGCAGACGAACTTTCGATCTTAGTTCGTGTCGCTGTACAAAGTCGTTTATAGAAGAAAAGTGATAAAAAATATCCGATACATTTTAAATAGAGATCGTGTATGTATTGATCGATGATACGTTTTGATCTTGTTTACTAAAGAAACTGAAAGTTAACTTTCAATATCGTTAATTTATAAGCAGTAAAGATTAAACATAGCACAGATAAAATAAATAAAAATTCTACACTGACATAAAACTGTTGCAACACAAGCGAATATCCCTACAGAAGGTGAATGCGACGGAAAATGATCAGGAAAATCCGCTAAAAACAGGTCACCACAATGCATTGCTGTTGTAAACAATATGACTTTTATAGTCATCGTAAAGGTGGACGCATAAAAAACGTTTAGCTACAACTTTACGATCGCAGCCATTTCCTGGTGGACTTACTTTCGCGCCCTGCACCCGACGGGCTTTTCGCGGCTGTCCCGAGAAAACTATAGCTGTCCCGCTCGCCAGTATAGCGCCATCGCTCGTGAAGGTCGACGACCGGGGCAGCGAGCGCGCGAAAGTACTTTCACTGCGCCAGCGCATGCGAGTCTCTAACGATAGTTAGTTAGTACGTACGCGTTTGCGTTCGAGTTGCTTGACAGAAGTCACTGAAATGTAAGGATAACACACATGCATCGGTGAAATGGCCTTTTGTAGGATCGCGGTCTGTTGGCTTGCGAATCTGCGATGGTTAAGAAGTTAACTAGTTGTAATTCATCTAGGAATGCGGCTCGCCTGTTGGTCTGGACGTTGGCTAGCTCAAATGAGTCTTTGTATTCATATACTGCTCATAAGTAATAAGTATTCCGCACTCCTATGCACTTTTTACCTGCAATCATTGTGTAGCATCGCACGACGTCTCGAATGCTTTTTATAAATGTACACGTAACAATATAAATTATTCGTTGCAACAAAAAGATATTAAATCATTAGTAATCTACATTGCATCGTCAAGATAATTTTTTAATCGCAATTTGTTTGATTTACGAGCGTGTTTCGCATGATAAGTAACTTCTGCTACTTGTAATTTAATTAGTACGTACTTATTTACTCGGCATATGATTTTTTTATAATATTAGAGACATACGAATTACACATTAAAAAAAATACTTTGCCAACCATCAGCTAAGGATACAGAACCTTTATCTACCTGACCTACTGCATTGGTTTTTATTAGTTCCCATATTTAAAAAGGTTGCCAAGATTTATTTCCTGGTTTACAGTCAAATGGCGCTAAACAGCGATAATCCGTATTAAGTTATACAAATGAGATATTCATGAAATGTGACTTATGAGCATAAAATAAAAAAATTCAGACTAAAAACTGTATTTAGACTAACGTTCCTTAAACAAAATACCTACTGACATTGCTCTGTAAACATAGATTGATAAGTAAGCATCATAAAGCTTTCTTCAATGCAAATACCATTTAATTCACTCCAAGCGTCTAAGTAAATCGATCTGGGAAGATAAGCGAGCATTGTAAATCTGCCCACGCGGGCATTATGGTCGTCCCGATAAGCCTCGGATTGATAACGAACTCTTCCACTAACTAGCTTTGCCGAGACATTATTCATTGGTTCAACCAACACAGTATTTTACTACAACATACTAAACAAGAATACAACTGTCCTTTCAGTATATCATGCATGCCTTCATTGTTTATGTCCTACTGTTAGGCGCGAGTCTCTCTGCCTAATTGGGGAAGACCTGAAGCATACGGGTTAGTGGGCAACCCGTGTCGGATGTTGTCAATCCGGCCAAAGGACACCGACCAGGTTTAATGACTTATCTATCGATAACAACTGGGACCGACGGCTTAACGAGCCCTCCGAAGCACGGCAGCGCACACGAAATTTGCCACTAGCGATCACCCATCCGAGTACCGACCGCGTTCGAGGTTGCTTAACAGTGAGATCGCTTGCGATCCACACTACCAGCGGGGCGCAGCGAGCTTCTTCTGGTGGAGAGATGATGCAGTGCAGTGTCTGTAAATGAGTTCTTCAATATGGATACTTAATATTTTGTCCTTAAAGCTTTAGCAATTGTTCTATTTTATTGTGATAATTTTATCATTCTGTGTTTCGGAGTGCGAAACACCTTACAGTAATGGAGTAAAAAATGTGTCGCGGAACAAAAAATCAAGGTTATTATAAAAACTTT
>DWQK01000979.1:0-17452 GCA_018231225.1 Noctuana stator
CCCGGTTGTTATCGTCAGATAACAGTCGTTAAACCTGGTCGGAGGCCCTTTGGGCGGTTTGACAACATCCGACACGGATTGGCCAATTGGTGGAGTATGCTCCAGGTCTTCCCCGGTTATGGGGAGAGACCCGTGCCCAGCAGTGGGACATAAAAAAGGGTTGAAGGCAGTACGGAAAAAATCACTCACCTTTGGGCCATTCTAGCATATCTTTCAGTAACTCTACAGTCTCAGTACTTGGATTGGTATTCTGAAACAAATTTACACAAATATTGTATGGTTTTTGTACATAAAATATACAGTTTGAATGATAAGACCTAAGTAAGATAATCGTTGGTTAAATTGACATTTTGTGTACACAAAGTTAAACTTATTTACTTCGCACTATACTTGTAGATTATGAAACAGACCATAAATGTATTTCAAGTTTAAAGTAATGCAGTGAAAATCCAAGTATCGTAGAGTTTATAATGAAAGCTGTATTAAAACAATTTCAATTTGAGCTTACCACTTCTCCCAATTTGACTACGCTTTCTAATTGCTCGTCGGTGAGAGGACTGAATACGTCGCTCACTTTGATATTGAACTCCTTAAGTTTGTCATGGATCGCTCTCAAGTTCGCTTGGTCAAATCTGAAAAACATAGTATTGCAATTAGTATTATTATCATAGTATTACTCTTCATGCCATTCATAAATTTCTAAATTAAATTTGTGACAAATGGATTTGTTTTTAAGCATATACAGTATGGACCATAGGAATTCACCAATTAATTTATTGGGTGAAACAATGCTTCACACTCACAGCCCCACACTAAGGTTCATTGTGTCGTGGGTGCTATGGACACACTCAAAGACCATCACAAAAACATTCTGACCAGGAACAAGAATTTAAATTCGTCATTCAAATTTCTGCCCCGCCGGGCATCAAATCCAGGACCCTTCGAATGGTGGTGGGGCATAGTAACTACTACACCACACGACTCTTCAAATCCACGAGTTGAGGTTGTATAAAGAAAAAGTTTCAAAGGCTTCTTCCTGTACTTTTTATGTTATGTTTTGTAGGTTACCTAATATAAGAGTCGTGTGGCACAAGCGGTTTGTCATTGGCAGCGGCGGCACTTGCGGTGGTGTACGCCCCCGAGCCCGTGAAGGGGTCGGCGGCCGAAGGCGGCGGCAGGCCTGCGGGGGCGGCGCCCGGCACGTAGCGGGATTCGCCCGTAAACGGGTCTGCGAAGCTACTGTAGGGTAATCAACATACATATAAAAAAAAATAACTGTTTAATTTTTTCATAAGAAAACTATATTTTTTTAACTCTCAATAAAGTATATTTATGTGGGTAATATTAAAAGCAAAATGTAGATAAAACCGGACTTACCCTGAATTTGATGAAGGCTCTGACGAATTTAGTTTAGCATTAGTAACTATAAAATTAGCAACCTGTTCCAAATATACTTGTGGTAGATTGTTTCTGAAAAAGAACAGTCAAATAATCGTAAATATTATTAATTTAAAGTGTTCTTATAATAAAAAGTTGCAATTAAATATCGAAAACAAGCAATAACTAAAGTGACTACGAAAGTTTGAAGGATACAGAAAATTAAAAAAAAAAGCAATTATATTAAAACTTTTATACATTTCAAATTCTGACCCAAAAAAAAACTTGTCATTGGTAAAATGGCCAAACAGCCGAGACCAAAAAGTGAACAAAAATTACGTGTCCATATCATTGTTGCATTGCACGTGAGCATCACCAAGGCAGAGTAACTTATACATGTGAGCATTTTCTTGCAATGATGTTAAAAGAATTGATATAATATAATAAATAAATATAATAAAAGCTGGCCCCGGTTTATCAATATGACCCACTAAGGAGCTGTCAACATTTTAGGCGATTCCGATGAAAAACATCAAATAACTAAGATTATTCAATATACATGCCTATGAATGAATGCTTGGGCAGCAACCCAGGGGTCTTCAGTCTTGTTGAACGGCAGCTTTATTGGTGGCTCGCCATCCTTGATATCCACATTAAACACAAAGTCATATTCCTGAAAAAGAATATAAAATAAGCGGTCTTATATTTTTAATCAAACTTAACACTAAACTCATAATATAAAAACTTTAAAAATATTTTTTTTATTAAACATAGAATTATTTTTGTTTTATTTCTTGTTGTTTTATAGTAATAAAGTGTAGTGTAGTGGTCTTAATGCCTGTCAGCCAACCTTCCGAACCTATTCTTTTTCTCTTCCCTTTTTTGTTCTCAGCCTGGGTGTTTCTTATCTATGTATGTGTCCATGGCACCCATAACACAGAAAATGCTAGAATGAAGCTGTGAGTGTAAAGCGTTATTAAAAAAAAGGCATGCATTATGTCCCTACCTTCCCCTGGTACATAGTCTTGCCCTCACTAGCTGGAGTAGAACCCAAAACGTCTCCGATCTCGTTCCACGTGTTGTCAGCGACGCTCCACGAGTAGCACTTGACTGTGGTGCCGCGACGCACCAGTTTCGTCTGACCATCCGACTTGCCCGGCTCGAGCAGCGCTTCGGGGCCCGGGAGCCTGTCGTTAATTAGAATATTTAAAGAGATACAATACATTGCGGACAGTTAGTTTTAGAAAAAATCGAATAACTTCGTAGTGCCATACAAAGTTAAGTTCCTACTGTGAATAGTCGCATTTGATTAGCGAGACGAGCAATGAATAAGATCACTATTAATTCTCGCCGTACTCGCTAGGGGCGCTGCTAGTCGATATATGGAGAAACACGAAGTCGAATCGTGTTTTTGTTAACCTATGAAAACTTGTACGAGGGGCCCAGGAGGTACAATAGTTACAGTGAACATAGAGAAGATAGGCAGAAAAAAATACAGGAATTGGTCCTATGTGAGCTACTATGTGAGCAAGTGGGTCAACTTCACTTATTATAGTTAGTTAAGAAAAAATATGTGATATTTACCACTTAGCAAGAAATTTAAACTTGTTTACTTATTACTTACTCAGACACTTTGAATCCACCTATCTCCTGCTCGGTTGATTTTCTCATCTTGTTCACTTCTTCTTCATACTCCTTGAGTATTGGCTCGTCAGCGAACCTTGCTGGATCTTTTGTGAATACTCTCACAATTCCATCACTGGCACCTGCACATACATACTTTGGAAACATACAACATTGTCACTTTAATACTGTATTATTGTTAATATCTGTGCACACCTGAATTGGAGATTAATAAGTCTTTGTTTTGTGCTGTCTGTAATAACTTTTTTGGTTGTATTAAAAAAGTAAAAAAGTCACGTCAATACGTGACTCGAAGCAACCTTTGCGTTCCTCAAGAGATCCCAAAGTCCTACTATGTTGCGGCAGGATACTGAATTTTAATTTGAATTTATCAATTTTCTTCACAGTAGAATTTTTATGGAATTTTTCATATAACTATACTATACATACAGTACAGTCAATATACCTTAACTGTTAAAATGTAATATAATGGTAGAAATAATCATAAAAATACAAACCTGTAACAACATCCCCATTCTGCAAGCAGGCGACAGACCAAACTGAATGTGCCGGTAGTCGCAGTTCACGGACACATTTACCCAGCACCCATATGCGGACCACACCATCTTCGCCGCTTGTTATGAACCCTTGTGGTGCAATTGGATCTATGCAAATACTGTAACATAATTTTTATCATAATTAATAAAAATAATTTATTTAAGTAACTAAAAATACATGACAGATAATGGCTATCATGACAATTAAAATTATTTAAATTTTTTTTGCAAATTACAAACATATTATTTTATTTGCTCTGTGCGGTTGCGGGCAATCCCTCATCCATAAAATTGCGAAATAATAAAGGAACAGGGGACATCAGCTACAGTTGTTCCATATATGCCAGCTCTGACCATGAATTTATTTTGCACATTGAATCATTTTAGTGCAAACATAGTATACAATGAAATACTAAAAGTACTGGTAATAAAAGACTTTTACCTGTATATATAGTTGCTGTGTCCATAATAAGTTGTGATACATTCACCCAAGTAAGTCCACAACTTTACACTAGCGTCATTTGAGCAACTAAGGAATGATGTATTGTCCATTATAGCCAGACCTCTGACACAGTCTTTGTGACCTGTAAGTTATAGAACATAATTATGGTGAGATCGCTTAGTATTTGGTAACTTTTGATATGTTCCCGGTGAGGTTCCAATTTCGCGCTCACAACCTGCTTGTGTTTTGGTTGAGGACGGTGGAAGGACACATTGCATTAGAGGAGAACATCTCAATAGCAATGTCTCCACAGACTATATGAGGTTGGATATGGGCGTCTATGGATTGCGGTGACAACTTAATATTGCATGCTTATTTACAACTCATTACTCATTTACAATTACAGAAACATTGATATATAAACTCATGTATTTGCACAAGTATTTGACCTTAATATATAATTTAAATTGAATTAAATTGCTTAACTAACCTAACTAGATTAAATATTCTTTTTGTATTTCAGCTCAAGTCAGTTAAAGGGACAAATATTGTGATCATCACATATTATGTGGTAAGTTTAAATGTATTAAACTTAAATATCTTTTAAACAAACCTTCAACAGTTCTGATGAAGCTACCATCCTTCTTCCATAGCTTAAGAGTCTTATCAGCTGAAGCTGTAACATAGCTTCCATTCATTAATTCAAGTGCAGACCAAACAGCAGCCTCATGCCCTCTGAGGACTAATGGTGCCGCCTGAGGCGTGTTTAAATCCCATACTCTAGCGGTGTTATCCCAACTTGAACTGTAAGTTATAATAATTAAAGTAACATTAACCAACAATTATCGTGATGGCGAAAAGAAAATTACATTATTATTAAATAAATAGTGTAGCACCTTCAATGAAATACATTGAAGGTAATAATTATTATTATAGTTAGACTATGATCTTCATTTATGGGGTTATGCAAACAGACATTAAAACAAATGTGTATTGGATTGCATTGAATAATGCTAAAATAACGCTTCACACCCACAGCCCCACAATAGGATTCCCTATGTTGTGGATGCCATGGATACATACAAACACAAGTACACAAACTCCCAGACTGGTAACAGAAATTTAAATCATCACTGATATTTCCACTCTGCCGGGGATCCAACCTGGGACCTTTTAAATGGTGGACTGGCGTGGTAACCACTACACCACACAAGTTGTCAGTAACCACTTTACCACAATTGGATTTATTTTATTCGGAAACCTCTTCCAGTACCTGGAGATATTATAATATTAGCCACATCATTTTCACTGCCAATAAAAAAAATTTCTAGTTAGATAAAAACAAAAGTTAAGTACAACCAATTACCCCCAACTTAAATATGATTGATTGATTGATCAGGTGCTTTTATTCTAGTTACCTGAGCAAAATTCCTGATTCATTGCCAGGTGAGACGCTGCAAACAGCATTTTCATGACCCTTAAGAGTAATTTGGATAGCAGCATCTTGCAAGTGGTAACCCATGATCGTGTTGTCATTGCTGCCCGTGATCACTAGTCCGTCCGGGAACGACATGCATGGAGGCAACCAACAAATACTCGACACGAAATTCTTATGTCCTGTGTATGTAGCAACATTTACGAAGCTTTTTTCTCTGCAATAAATGATGGAATATAAAATTGTTTCAAAACTGGTTTATTGTGTTGTAATGTTGAACTTTATTTATATATAAATTTCATGTTATAAGATAAAACACGAACCCATCCCGAAGCCAAAACTTTGCGGTTCTATCTCGAGAAGCCGACATTATATTCGATTCAGGGGTAGTTGTCACACAACGCACATCCATTGAATGCCCAGATAGTATTGCACTTAATTTATACTCCGGGGAAGCCATTGTTACCGTAATTCTACAATAAAGATTCAACGAGAAAATTCAGACGATCTTTTGCGGCATAAAACAATCATACAATCATAAAAGGTGAATTTGCAGAAATCAAAGAGAATGCGCAGAAATGACAATTGATGACTGACAAATGAATGACAATTTGACACTGACACTAGGTAGGTAATAATGAAATACCAACACAGGTAATTTAAAAAAATCTGACAGCCAGACACTCATAGCCATTCATAGACATTACCTCTACCATGTCTTATACTACCCCACCAATGGGATGTGTACTGTATGATCAAACTGTGAACGTTCTTTAATACGATGATTTTCTTATTTATTTGTTATAAGCGTCTATACAATTAAGTAAAAACCCTGACTATTGTCCCCCATTGTTTTGAAGCACGTCCCTCTTGGTTGCTGTAGTGAATCTATGGATAGTTAAATAAACTGAATGTGTCTCTAAATCAGAATTGCCAACAGACAAGCAAAAAAGCCCGCGAATTTAAAATAAAATATAATTTTTCGTTCGTGACGTACTTACTATACTTTTAAATGGGTAAATTAAATATTTATAAAAAAATGCCACATTAAACAAAATATATGATATACATATTCATGATAATTATGGTAGATAGTACAATTAGGTTTTTGATTACATTTTTTATTTCATCGTTTTTGAAGCTACTAATACGTTTTTAGAAGTCATACATTCTTTAATATAAGATTTTATTTAATTCATAATATGTACCTGTAAATCCAAACATCTTACATTGTATATAAAATAGCCAACTATCGCAATTATAGCTATTAGCTATGCTTTATCGGCAGGGGGACAGATTGGGCGGGTGACTGTTCTGTTAAGTTCTATCTATAGTTCTATACGTGTGTAGTGTAAAGATGGCGTCGACCGTGTGTGTATCAAAGTGCCGACTCTTAGCGAAATTAGAAATAAATCGTGGTTTGTGTTTATCACCGATATACAGGAATTTGTCAAGTAACAAGGTATGTATTGTCTTATTCAAGTGCATTGATAATTTTATTTAGGTATGTTTCATATAGTAATAATAATATTGGAGTCTTCGTCCGCACGTGTACTTGCAGGTATCAGTATAGATATTTATTTTTAAATCAGCTGTCAAATGTCAAATTTCGTTAGTACTTTTTTCCTACGTTGCTACGTTATCAATCAGTTTAAAATACCTTTACAAGAAGTCAAGTAGATTTTTTTAAAGTTATTAATGGAAACTTTTTAAAAGTTTCATGTAGTGTTTGTTAATTCTTTAAAAGTAATTCACTATCATTTGTTAACAATTAAACTTTTTTAAACATATATTTGTAATATAATATTTGTGATCGGTATAATAAGTTTAAATTATTTTATTGTTACTGGATCATCATTATTATTATTTTATTTCTCAAATTTTTAAATGTTGCACTATATTTATATTTGTAAAATAATATTATTACAAATATTTATGGCAAATCGTATCAATTGATGTTAAATTTGTATAGGACTTGTTATGCTAATTATTTATGAACAAGGAAAAATATTTTTTCTTTGACTCACTGATAACCTGCTATCTCTTGTTATAATGACATAATAATGTCCTGACTTAAACAAATTTATGTAATTACCTATTTGTTCATCATGAACATATTTATCTGTATTATATCACTTCTTTATACCTACTCTGCTGTTGATTAAAATGATTTACTTGTGAAACGGTTTGTTTTGTGATTTAGTGTTGTAAGTACTGTTTTTTTAATGTACATTGTCCAACTACACAGACATCCATTATAATGGCAGGTTCCAACCTGCTATAATACCCAAACCTGCCCTAGGAAGTCTCATACTTTGTGATAACAACAACAATAATAGGTGGATTTAGGGAATGACAAGCAAAGGAACTACCCAAGGCCTCACTGTTGCTGGGGCCTTGCAATATCATGAGTTTAAAAAAATTTACTTACCTAATTATGTATGTAGGTATAGTAAAAAAAACATTAAAGGTAGTCAGTTACTTTCATAATAATATTTATATTACTGTGTCGGTATATAATTTATTACTTGTATTAGTAATAATTATTAAATTAAGTATCAATAAATTTTAATAACTACGAAAAATTGTAGCTGTTTATCAATGCTGTTTGGGTAAATAAACTTTATTTCATTCAATTATTAAAGTTAGATACCATTACATTATTTAAATATAGGCAAGGCATTTGATTATTTATTTATCCATTTATTTTGTTGTAGAAATAAAATATAAATTTTGAATAATCTGACTCGAAAATTATCTTGTTTAAATGTTTATAAAAAATGAAGCATGGCTAGAGAAAGAAGCATGGAAAGAGAAAGAGATACCTACCTTTATCATTTATATAGCGAGCATTATGAAAACTTGCTATAATATTACATGCAGGCGAAAAGAATGCTGCATCGCAAAATGTTTGCGCCTAAAACGTTTGCGTGCATTGCAAATTAGCATCAGAGTTCAAAGAACTATTTATCACACATTAGCATATAACTACATCAAACAGCTGATATAAACGATACGTCAATATGATTCATCAGTCAGCAAGTACCTAAGTAGGTAATCATTGTTAGTGAGATTAGTTCGGATTGCGATGTCTTTTATTAATGAAAGTAATCGCAACTTATCTTTGTAGTAACTTTGTTATAAGATTACATTTATGCTTATAGGTGACAGTACCTAGTTTGGTGTCATAAATAGACGTCAAGGTTGAGCAGTATGTACTCGTACCTACTGGTAGTCACGTGAAATACGTTTACAGTAAGTGAAGTGATAAATTAGACCTGAAAATATACTTAATAAATTCATATTTTGCTCGTTATTAGAAAGCGAGCGAGTTCAAATTAGGTTTTTAGTTTAAATTAGGTTTTTTTAGCTATTTTAAAACTTATTCATTGGTATCGTGCTAGTTTCAGTACCTATATCAAGTTCCGTTCTATGAGGTTAGGCATAACTTCATTGGTTGCTAATGTTATTTCAGTAGCTACTGCTTACCTACTTTAAATAACAATAATGTGCCTGTCGCATAATGTGAATTCGGGCTCCCCTTGTGCTATTCATAGGGAAGGCGATCAACACCAATAAACCTGACGTACCTGACGTACATAGGTAGCTAGATGGTAAATAAATTATTTATTTCAATCAACTTTGGTGTTTTAATATTTTCGTTCATTCCACTAAATTGAAATTTAAAAAAATAGCCTGACTCGAAAATCCTTTCAATTTCTCTGGGTTAATCTGTGTAGGGAAACTTCTGCTGAAATAGGATATACCTATTACCTACCTTGGTACCTATATAGAGTTCTTAAAAAATATATAAATGAAAATCTGATCAACCGCTGGTCGGTCAGGTCGCTCTAGCACACATGAATCTATTTCCATATCATCGCACAATACGTACTCGTATTTACATTTGAAGGAGCGCAATAACAAAACTCGCAAACGCCGAGAAAATACTTTTCGGTCTTTTCATCTACGTGTATTTAAGATTTTATGTATGGGATTAGAAAGAAACAAGGAAACAACATTTAATTTTGTTCTGATGCAGACTAAAGTGTAGTAAAACGACTTAATCTATCAATAAGACTTGGTCCTCCACCCCATAAATCATTTTAGCGTGCAATATTATGACCTAACTTGACTGATATATCAATTGACTGGTACTTTTTATATAGTACGAGTAGGTATATCTTTATTTAAAACATAAAAAAAATTATGCACATCCAATACAGTACTCGTAATATAAATTCCATAAATTTTATTATAATGTTTGTATTGTAATTTTATTATAAGTATTGTTTATTTTAGTTTATGGTATTTTAGAGAAGACACTTGTTATTTCCTAGTTTGCTATAAAGCTTGCATTTTTAACAATATGATAATTATGTTTATAGGAATCATGGTGTCGTCGGTGGCGGCCCACACGCCGTTCGTTTTTCACAAGCGTGTGCGCCCATGGATCAAAAGCAACACCTACAAAAATTGAACAAGACAAATCTGACGGTAAGAAGGATGTAATTGATAGATTGAAACAACACTGAAACTTTACGTATCATTTATTACAAAGTTAAGATACCATCACCAGGGCTACAGTACAGTACATTTGATTCGAAATATTCGCTAAAAGTAGAATCGTATCGTATTCATTATAATCTAAATAACATACATGATAAAACTAGATATTTATATCATTCAACATTTACAAGCAATAATTTAATAGCGTTTTCGAGTACAGATCACAATTTGTGTAAGCAGGAAGCTTATTAATTACCTAGTCGTATTACTTAGACTTATTACTATTTAAACTGTCGTAACATGACTCCAAAACTTCGAATTCTTCAAACACCATCTCGCCAAATTTACCTGTCGTAACTTTGTTCTTATCCATAGTGTCATTAACATAATAATATTTCTTTTCGAAGCTATGTGCGTCACTTGTTTGTCTATCGACAGACGTGGAGTTTCTATCAGAATTTTCTTGTATTTTATCCTCAGTATTCTCATTTCCTAATGAAGGTAAAACATTTTGGGGCTGATTGATTTTTAATTTTTTGGTGTTAATTTTATTTTGTTCAGGTATAACAATCTGAACTTTTTTCTCCTCGTTGTTTTTTACTTCGAATGGGGTCTTCGCAACACCTTTGTTGTAACTTTCTAGTCGACAAATTTTGTTTTTAACTGAATTTTCTTCCTCATTAAACAGCGGCGGATCTTCTGTTTGGGAAAACTGCTTCCTGTATTTTAATCTTGGGTTTTTATTATCATCTGTGCCAGTAAGTTCAAGCCGACTGCTGCAGCTATTTGATTTTACTAATTTAAATTTAAATCCTGGAAAGCTTTCTACCTTTTTATTGTTGTCCTGTGACTTTAGGTTTTCTGATGATTCTGACAACGTATTGTTATTACGTTTGTCTGATAACATATTCTTATGTTTGTCTGCGGATAAACAAGAGCATTTATCACCTCTGCATTTAGTTTGACAAGAGTAACAATCTCTGCTACAATTTTTTTGTAAACTTTTAATTTCATCCATAATGGCCTTGGTCATTGGACTTACGTTAGACCCAGTCTTAGAATTCAGTACTTTGCCACCATAATATGTTACTGATGTGCCACATTCTCTTATTTTTTTAAGAATATCAGGGCTTACATATTGACTTTCACAACAAAAGTCCTGGTTCGCAGAGTCACAAAGATATTCATCGCTTGAACTGTAAACGTTGTCTTTTAAATTCTTTTGTGAATATGGACTTAATCCATCGGTCTCGTAATCATTGGTTGAGCTTAGATCTCCACTAGACACACCACTCGAAAGACTAGCATTATCCCATTTTTTATTTCCAAAATTTGTATCAATAGTCAGTTGTCGTATTACCTTTTTTCTTCCAACGACTTTGCTTCCTTTTGTTTCTTCACTTAAGTTTCTGTATGATGTTGCACGCCTCGTTAGACCTACATTTTCATCTACAAGGGGGGGATCTTGAGTCATAGGGTTCTTCATTTTTAATGTATCCTCGAATAAATTGCGTACTTTCTTCACTGTATCTGGATTTGGCAATTCTTCTTCTATAATTTCTTTGTTTACTCGTATTGGATGATAAAAAAAATGTCTTCGAATAGCATTCTTCGATTTATCTTGCGCTAGGTTATCGTTCTTTTTTAACAATGTTGGTGGAATCTTACAGGTATCAATGTTAGTATTTTTTCTTGGAGCTGGTTCTATTTTAGTCCGAACAGGTTCAATTATAACAATGTTGTTATTTACTAAAAGTTCTTGAAAACTGTAATCTTGTAGATACTGTAATAGTCCATCAAATTGAGCTTCCTTGCGGTAGTTCGCTATCATGCTATTTTTAAATAGTTCTGACTTCATGACTTTATAACGAACGTGGTCAAATTCATCATAATTTTTATCTCCTTTCGCTTTTATAAGAGTAGCTTGAGTCTTCTTGTTTTGGTCTTCACTACTTAATTCTACTATTTCAATCTCAGGCGTGTCTCTACACAAATCTAATTCAGATTTTCTAAAAACATTCTCTGGTTTTGGCATGTCATAAATTGTAGTGTCTGATTCTTTGAAAATTTTCTCAACAGGCGTTTCTTCAATTTCGGAATCACTTTTTACCTTTTCGGTTTCATCTTTCCAAAGCTGAAGTTTAGTTTGACTTATTTTTCGAATACTATCCACAATTTTAACACTTTCTAGTGATTTAATAATACTTCCAACAGAGAGTTCGGGCACGCATTTGCTGTTTTCGATTTCGTTATTTTGATTGTTGCCTTTTGTGTCTACTTTTATATCGCTGCATTCATCTTGTTTGTCTTTTACCTCTTGATTATTATGATTTTCGGGTGATTTGTCAATAAGCTTAGACCAATAACTTTTAACAGAGTTTATCTTCTCCTGATACTCAATATCAGTTTTTATAGCGTTGTTCAACTTCTCTTTGACATTATTGTTTTCAGTTTTAATTTCTTTGTGATTCTCATCTTTTCCCAAACCACGATCTATATTTAGAAGTTTAGTGTCTGTTTTTACCGTAATAGTTTCATCTGTGTTACTAGTTTGTTTTTTATTTTTTGAATCAATAACTTGTAAAACTTGTGGTCTAGTCATGTTTGTGTTTATTTTCGTAAATGTTGAACTATTAGTATTTTTTAATGACTTATCGTCTTTTATTACTGATTTGGATGGATTTTTGTCTAATGTTGGTTGTACGTAGGTTATTTTATTGCAAGGATCGTTTTTCAGTTGAGGAATTGTCTTTTTCACAACTTTATTTAATTTTATAGTAATGAATGGATCTTTTGGTGTACAATAATTTGCAAATTCAATCGACGATCCTGATTCTTTTTGCACCTTTGGCTTTTCTAAAAGAGTGTTAGGCGTATTTTGGATAGGTTTTTTTGTCGATTCTAAATCTACGTTAAGTTTCTCAACTTTTTTAGTATTTGTCAATACTTTCGTAGAGAATTCTGATTTCGAATTCTGATTTAATGGAGGATTTATAACAATCGTTTGGTGACCACTTAAAGGTACAATAGTTATGTTAGATTCGGCGTTCGTTTTGAACGACTGTACTCTCGATAACAGCGAATTTATTTTATTTTCTTCTTCCTTTTCTTGGTGAGTCGGTTTGCTGGCAGGCTTTTTATTTTTATACAAATCAAATTGTACTGAATCTGGACTCGGAAGACGAAGTGCGTCGTGGTCAGGTGGTTCACGTTGACGTAGTGAATAATGTTTACGAACTGCAGTTCGTGCCTTTTTTTCCTTAATTTTTTTATGGATATTATCGTTAGAACGAGACTTAATTATTTTTATTTCAGGTTTATATATAGAAGTGCAATTTATCTTGAAACTCTCGGACTTGGTTATTAATTTATTGTTTCGGATTGTACCTTCTATCTCATTAATTTCACGTTCGTTTTGATGAGTGTCAGAATTATAGAAACTAATGTTCTGATCCTCAACATTAGAACTTTCAATAGTGATTATAGATTTCAAGTCGTCCTCAAGTTTAGTATAGTTTTGTAAAAGAGGTGCAGAGTATTCAACAATATTGTCGTTCGGTTGAGTGTAATTTATTTGTATTTTATTTAGTTGACCGTAGTTTTTATTGCATTTGTTTGAATATATGTCTTCAAAATTATTTTCAGCTACCTCATAAGTATTTTCACAAGGGACATCATCGGGGTCTTCCTCTCTCAACTGTGCATCAATCCTCTCAGATTTCCTTAAACACTTACTAATGTTTATATCAGGTAAGGAATAATATTGATTTTCTATTAATGTTGTAACAAAAGGCTCTGTCGTTATGTTTTTCGAAGAACTACAATTGATATTATTGTAATTGTCACATTCGATGTATGTGTTACTGATATAAGTTTCGTTGTTATGATGTTTAGTTACTTCCTTAAAAATATTGCTATTATTGCTCAAGAACGAATCTCTTCGTATGTCTGCAAATGTCTTTTTTTTCTGAACTGTTGTATAAATAGGATCAGGTTCGACAGTTTTGTTTTCTGATTCTATTGTGTGTTGTTGATCAACATTGTTTCTCAGTTGTGAATCACAATACTCGTCAATTTTTTCTGCTAGAGAATTAGCTAAATACTCTAATTTATGCGATTTGTCTGTTGAAGCTAATGAAATAGAAATGTAAGATGTTATACTATCTGGTGGGCTTGATATAGTTTCGTCGTTCTCCGATAATACGGATTGGTTATCTACTTCTTTTTTATCCTCCTTAATGTTATTGATAGATTCAGAGGCTGTAGCTGGTACTTCACTGTGGTTACTTTTAATCGACGCAACGTCATACGGATCTGTATTTTTCAATTCAGTGTTCTTAAAAATGGTATTATTATTTTCTGATTTTAATATTGTTTGACCACCTTTATTTAAAGATTGCGGAGAATCATTTATGGATCTGATTTTATCACCAATGTCACTTTCGTGGTCATCTGTTGTTATGTACAAGTCTTTGCTTGGAGATGGAATAGATCTTTCAGTTTCTGGCGAGCTATCCTTATAATTTTTTAAATGTGCCTCAAAATTATAATGCTTTCTTACGTAATTAGAGTCTAAACTATCGATTTCACTAGGATTACGTGAATGTCCAATGCTGTCTTCAGAAAGATTTGTTGGTTTGGTTTCTTCATTTAAATTTGGCCAACTTCCACTAATTGACCTGGATTGGCGACTTTCTACTCTGGGTGCTGCGTCTTCCTTTTCAGATTTTTTATCTGTGCCACTCAGATTACTAGTGGTGTCATCTCCTCTTTGGCCGTTTATATCTCCAAAACACGACGCGGTGCTATCAATATAAATACCTTCTAAGACTTCTTCTTTTGTTTGATATTTCGCACGTCCCGGTAACCTGCAATAATTTTTACAATTATGTTTTAGTTACAGTTTTAGAATTATTAAATTAATGAACATAATTATTTTACTTAAAATGTTAGTAATAATGAATAAATATATAATTGAAGTGTTAGTAAGGGATTTGCTTACTATCGGCTCACGCATAAACCACCTTTTTTCTGTGTGTGTAAGCCACTATGTAAACACTTTATATAGCTGTATTCATTCATATTTCAAATAACTTTAAATTTTACCTATTTGAAGATATACAAACATAGCAAATAATTAAAGTTCATGTTTATATTAAAATTTACTTATGGAAAAATTGACTAATATATACCTGTCTTTAAAGCACGGCTTGTCAAATAATCTGGCGCGAGGAATCAGTTGTGATCTTTTACTCTTGGCGTGATTTTGAATTTGAAGGTCTGTGAAAGTCTCTTCTCTGATGACCGCTAAACTGCGGCTGCGTCTCAAATTGGATCCTTCAAGTTCTTTATGCTTGCACAATCTACCGTAACTGCCACTAAATTCTGTATCAGAATTTGAAAATCTTTTTTGAAGAAGTTCTTCGGCTGCTCTGGACCGCGTTAAGTGTTGATAAAATTCGTCCTGAGGTAGTTGTACGGGAAGCTTGTAATACTCCGCAAGCTTGCTTTGATATTTTTCGTGCTTTTTGTTTTTGATTTCACAGACTTCTTTGTCCTTCTCTTTGCTCTTTGACAATTTCCTCTTTTTTGGCCGTTCGTCTTGACTTTTCTTTGACTCAAGAGAACTGCGCGAATTGTCGAACTCTAACGTCTCTGTGGGATTTTCAAAATATTGTATATCAGCGACGGTGTTTGCTGCAGATTTGTGTTCGTCCTGACTCGACTTCCTTTCGACAAGTTCTCGTAGGCGGCTTCTTGTGGAACTAGCGTTAGAAGTGACGCTCTCTGGCCGTTTAACAGGATACTCCAAGTTCGACGATGACGAACGTCTGAAGAGGCTTGTCTTGATCGAACCGAAGTCGCCTTCGTCTTGACAAGAAGCCGCTGAGAAATTTTGAGTCCTTATACGGTCAACGTGATTCTGACTAGAATACGACGCGACCGAGTCCACCGAGTGCCTGAAATGTAAAAAGCCACAGATAAGATTATGTGGATTGCTCACGATTACAGAAGATAGGAATGTTTGCAAAAGTTATCTTAGATGTTGGTGCAGTCATAGTTTTTGTAAGTTTGTAATGTTGAGTAGGTTAAATATTTATACAATCCGCGTGGGAGTGTTGTTAAATTATAATATAAACAATGGAGATAAGGTGTTTCTAAGGGTTGTGCTAGTTTAAATGATATATACAGGACCGAAACAAGTGGATATTATAGCCGGGTTTGTATTGGCAGCTGGCCACAAGCGATTAAACGCGCTGTGGTTGACAACACCCATATCTTTGCTCTCTATACAAGAAATTCTAAATATATTTTTATGTTTCGCACTGATTTTAGATAATGGAACCTTAAGATCGAAATTCTGAACCTATAAAGTCTTTTCCTTCAATTCGACAAAAAGCAAACAATTCACGTAATAAAAACGTGCTTAAACGTTAATATTTTAACAAAATGATTAGTTTTTCAGATGCTAACCACTTTTTGGGCTTAATGTATGCAAATGAAGGAATGACAGAAATGACCCGGTGACCGCCGACCTGATTTCCTTTAGGGGAATAGCCGTAAAATTTCTTATAATAGTTATTTTTATTGTTAACTTATTCCACTAAACTAGGCTGTGATAAAACAAACTCACGTTTTTGTATTTATTGTGTGCCTAACACAGGTATAGAAATATAATATTATTGAGGGGAACATTTTACATATGGTGGTCTTCTACTATCCGGAATCTACCACCCATTTCTACCTTGAAATAGTAATATTATTATTTGCAACAATAACAATAATAATCTTAGTCTTTAATAACCTTAGTCAGTAAACAACGCACAATCTCAAAATGGCTTGTACTATTTGAATTGGCATTGGGATATCCTTCAGCAGTCTCTTATTATTATAGTTATTACTTTAATCACGTCAAAAAGGTTGTCAGAAATGTAAAATACATAGTTAAAAAAATCGTATCTATACCAATATATAAAGCTGAACAGTTTGTTTATTTGAACACGCTAATCTCTGGAACTACAAGTCGGATTTGAAAAATTCTTTTTGGGTCTGATAGCTACATTAATGAGGAAGGTTATAGGCTATCAAGCGTTCATAATTCTTAACGCGGGTGAAACCGCGTGGAACAGCTAGTTATGTATAAACGTTCACAGTATTTCTGTAGAGTATTTAGTATCAGCACCCGTGCGAAGCCGGGGTGGGTCCCTAGTATAAATGTATAAATAAAAGAAATGCACTAACGCATTGGGTAAACCCTGTAATGTTGGATGAAAGTGGAATTTATCAATAAATAAATAATTAAAAAAATTATCTTGCAGCACCACAGCAAACACACCAAAACCTCACACCAGCATAAGAACTCCACGGAGAAGAGTAATGATAGCCCAGAATTGAGGAAGAACCTGGTAGACTGCACTGAAGAGAGTAAAGTGGACCCTAACATGGTACTAAAGTTTAGGACTGGCAAATGGAAACGTGTGGTGAGTTCCTAGGAACTTTAACCACGCC